>QEPC01010657.1:1946212-1966295 GCA_003113815.1 Sphenodon punctatus | reverse complement strand
CACCCCCTTCGCTCTCCCCACCAACATCACCTCCGTCCTGTCGGGGTTAAGCTTCAGTCTGCTCAGCCGCATCCACTCTGCCACGGCCTCCAAACATTGGGAAAGCAACGAGATAGCAGGGTCTGGGTCTGCTGAAAAAGAGAGGTACAGCTGAGTATCATCAGCATACTGGTGACATCGCACCCCGAACCTTCTCACGACCTCCCCCAGGGGCTGCATGTAGATGTTAAACAGCAGCGGAGACAAGATCGAACCCTGCGGAACGCCACACGGTAAAGCGCGGGGGCATGTTCTTCCCAGTCCATGGCTCAAGGCTCTGCTTGGCCACTCTGGCCTTGAGTTGCTCCCCCGCTTCTCAGCCTCAGCTGGTGGAGTGCAGTAGCCGCAGTGCTCCAGACCACACCCCCACTCATGTGCTCCACGCCGGCGCATGTGCAGTTGCACAGAACTTTGATTTCCCGTACGCTGTGCAGGGCGGGGGCTGCAGGGGCCAGGAGGAGGGGCTTCAGGCATCTCCCAGCCTGCTCTCTATCCTGCCCCCCTCCATGATGTGGACGCACAGGAAGAGCAAACTGTGCCTGCTGCTCAATGGTGTTGGTGGACCTCGTCATGAGGCAGGGCAGGCCACATGGGAAGCAGCTCATTAACACACTTTGGGCGGTGCTATCCCACTTTGGGCAACATTAACACATGATGTGTCACCGACCGACCTTCCCCGCCGTACGCATCCCATATCAGCTGGTTGCCCACCACAGGGCAGGGCTGGGTGAACATCTGGTTGCCGCCAACCATATGATCCATTGCATCACATGTTAATGTTGCTCAAAGTGGGATAATGCTGCCCCAGGTGTGTTAACATCTCACATGGCCTCACCCTATAAGTGTTGGTTTCTCTTTAAAAATCTAGAGGAGATGATATAAGCAGTACAGGATCTTTCAGGCCAACTCATTGAGAGCCAGTGTAACTTGGGCCATTTTAAAATGAGATTATTATTATTATTATTCACAAGCATTTATATAGCGCCAGCAATGTACCTGGCGCTTTACAAAGTAATGGAATAGACACGGTCCCTGCCCTAGGGCACACAATCTGAGAGATGGGGGGTGGGGAACGAAGGAAGGAGAACAGAGGGAGAGACCAGGAGTGTAACATTCACATTCACAAAGATGCGAGGTCCCAGGTGCACGCGCTTGGCTTGGTTACATCGAGATTGATGGCTGGCTGGTCCATGTGGTGAGGATATGAGTACACAGACCTCAGGTAACAGGCTGTACTGAATGGAGGGTATCCGCAGGAGTTAGGTGAGGGGACCGAGGAGTCGGGAAGGTCAAAGCGGAAGAGGTGGGTCTTGAGGAGGGATTTGCAACCACCCATGTCCGCCCATCAACCACCAACTTGAATGCCCATGGGAAGGTAGCGTGGGTGGGTACGTGCTCCTGTTTTAGATGGACATGGACATTGGACACCCACTCTCAGAGCACTGGTGAAAAAGCCGGAGAGCACCATGTAGGGGCAGCCAAAAAGGTGCGTGGGAGCCGATGCCCACGTATCCCCATTCTGTATGAACGGTGGCAGCCAGCCATGTCAGCTGACCAGTCTGCCATTCAGAGGCACTGTGGTTGGGGAAACTGCCTTTGCAAGGCAAAGGAACTGGCCGGGAGTGCTGGAGAGCCCAGGTTCCCCAGTGCTCAGCCAGGACATGTTGATTTCAAAGGCCAGCCCTGCCTGCTTCCCGCTCCCCTATGACATGTGTTAGGGTGCATGGGGGCTGCCGTGGTACCCACCCATGGAGCTGACCATTAGAATCCCTCCCCACACACTCCATCTGAGTGGGTTCTCCATGGCTGTCCCACTCAGTGAACATGCCCCCCAGCCATGCTTCATTAAAAATGGTCTTAGTAGATAAGATGTTGGACCTGGGAGACCAGCGTTCAAATTCTATGTAAGTCACTTTCTCTTAGCCTCAGTTCCCCATCTGTAAAATGGGAATAATAATGACCCGGGTTGTGCTAGACAAGGATTATAAAGCACTTTGAACCCTGAAAGTGTTACGAGGGGGATATACTTAAAGTTTATAAAATCATGAGTGGAGCAGAACAAGTAAATAGGGAATGGTTGTTTTCCCTCTCATACAGTACTAGAGCTAGGGGACACCCCACCAAACTAACTGGCAGCAGATTAAAAACAAATAAAATTTTTTTTTTCATACAATACACAATTAACTTGTGGAATTTGTTACCAGAGGCAGTAGTCAAAAGTCAATAGCCTAGCTGGATTAAAAAAAATAATTGGATAAATTCTTGGAGGATAGGTCTGTTAATGACTATTAGCCAAGTAGGTTGGCAGGTGTAACCTCTGACTGTCAGGAACTGGAAATGAACAGCAGGGACTGGATCACTGCATTATGACCGGTTGGGTACTTTACTTATCCAAAGCATCCAAGAATGGACACTCTTGGAGACAGGATGCTGGGCTCGTTGGACCATTGGTCTGACCCAGTCTGGCACTTCTTATGGTTCTTATAAGTGCTGTTTAAGTGACTAATAACTTGGCTCACCAGAACACTACAGCAGTATTGAAATAACTTCAAGAAACAACAACAACAACAACAACATGGCGTCACAATCAGTGTGAGGAAAAAAGGCAGGGAGGTTTAGAGAGGCAGGCGGCTTTGATGGGCTGAGTGAAATGCACAGCAAACAGCTGAACATGGAGCAAGAGGTGGTGGGGAGGTCAGTATGTTCTGATCAGGTAATTGAGGGCGGGGGAGCATCGGGAAGATTGTGAATAAAAGCCAAACACATGGCAGCCAAAATTAGTAGAAGGCGTTCAGGTAAATATAGTCTTCCAGCTAAAGTCACTTTCATCTGTCTGCTAGCACCTTGCCCTTCCTCCTTTCCCATGCATCACTGAGGGCATTGGGGAGGGGGATAATTTAGCCTGCTCCCCCTCCTTTCACCCTTTGGTACCCATGAGTACACAGCGCAGTGGGAAATCTTGATGGCATTCTGATTACAGGTGTTGGACTCCAGCTGCTGTCAGGTGGAATTACTTAGGGCTCTATTGGATCCTGTATTCCACCCTGCAGGAATCTTATTTTGATGCTGTTCCAATGAAGAGCTAAGGCATGCCTGTGTCTTTGGCCATGCAGATACCTGGCAGCTTTGAAATTTCAAAAGTTCATTTCTCCTCCTCTTTTTAGCACCTACCTCTTTCCTTTCTTGCTGCTGAATGCAATGCAATGAATGAATATTGCCCTAGGAATATTTTTTTCCCAACCCTCCACACAATGGCAATGCAGTGTGTGTGCGTGTGCCATTTTGTCCCTCCCCCCCCCCCCCCCCCTGTGCAGAAGCTGCTTAAATGGCACCGGATTTTGAAAAATGAATGCGCATGTGGCAGCCATTTTGCATATGTACGCTGCCGAGAAGAGACCCACCTCGGCAGTGCACCCTGGCAAGGAGGTCTAGACCTACTGGATAGCTTTCAACAGCCTCGGCAGGCCAGCAATGCGCCACTTTGCGGGAGTCTGCTGGTGCTGGGAGGCCTCCCTCAACAATGGCACATCCTCACCCCCATCTTCTGAGGGAGGGGGGTAAGACAGACCAGCCTGGGGGGATGTGGGGGTGTAGGTATGTGGATCCTTACCCCGACCCTCTTAGGCCTGGATCCAGGGAATGGGGGAGGGGAAGTTTGAACCTGCTGTCCCAGGGGATGGGTGATGTTTTAGGGACAGGTTTTTATCAGTGTCGGACCTGGTTCCAGTCAATGGGAAGATTTCCCATTGGCTTCAATGGGAAAAGATACAAAACTGAACATCAGAACCAGAATGGGCCCTATTTTCAGATGCTCCAAATTTAAACCAAAACAGTCATTTGTGGACTATTTCAGTTTAAAACCAAAATCAAAATCCCATCCCTAGTAGACCGAGACTGGGTGAGCAGGACTTTCAGTTGTAGTTGATGGAGACAAGGTAGTCCAGATGGAATCTTTTGAGCAGCATAGCAGCCCTGATCCTGCAAACACAACTCGGAAAAGGCCATTCATTGCCATGCCAGATAGGAAACGCTACAAAGGGCAATTGAAGGGCTGTTTTGAATGTCAACCAGATCTACAATCTTTCTCCACAAGCTTGTCCCTCTCACCTTTTTGCTGTAAATTATTGACATAATCTGGAAGATAGTGAGAATGTCATCTATGTTTAATAAATAAATGCCAGATTATTTTGAGTTCCTTAATTTTTACTAATATTGCTCAATTTGTGACTCTGGGCTGGCAGACCTGTATGTGAACCTCCTCCAAATTCTGCACCGCTGGGATTGTAACGATTGTTGCAGAATTTGGTACTTGGGGTAAAAACAAATATGACAGTGGCCTGCTTTGGCCTGGGCCCCACCGGCACATCTGCTTACGTGCTGCCAGATGTTAAAACCCAGGACTGCCCAGGGTGGGTAGCCTGAGCTGCATCCTCAGAAAATCTCCAAGGATGCAGCACGGGTTAAGGGTATCCCACACAGGCCAATGCGGGCTACTAAGTGTGTTCAGCCCTGCCACACCCACCTCGGGTCAGAGGCCACCATGGCTGTCAGTCATGGCAGGGGGTGGGGCACTGGGAGCAGGGCAGGGGCAGGGCCAGCCGCCCGCATGTTTAGCTCCCTGCCGTACCCAGGCGATGCAGGCTGTGGGCACTCTTGTTCCATGCCCCTTGCCAACCTGTGCCATGTCAGCTGCAGTTTCCTGCCCTGGGCTAGGGAGCATGTCTGTTTTAACCCTTGGCCAAATTCTCACAGAAACTGCCTCCCGCAGTGTGGAATTACAGTCTGAGTGGGGAGAGCTGTGAGATAACCAGTTGAATTCCGGCACTGCAAGCCAGCCAATGGGGGGCTGGTACTATTGGCTGCCAGAAATATCCTGGGGCCATAAGGTCCCTTGCTGCAGAGAGAATCATGCCCTACCCTGAGATTTCTGTGTGGTATTTTATGGATTTTTAAAGAAATGAAATGTGAAATGATGGGTTGGCAGTCTGGTAAATGAATCTGAATTTAAAAATGTGCATCATTTGCATAAATAGTTAATCTGAATATTGAGTTCTGCTTTCAGAATTTGGGTTTTCTGGTTGCAGAATTTGGATTTATTATTATTATTATTATTATTAATAATTGTATTTTGTGAGTTGCACCAACCACATGAGCAGCACCATATGGTTAACATGATGGGTTCAGAAGGATGCAGTCACCTCACCTGCATGCAAAGACTTCTTGCATTTGCTTACTGAGTCTGAAAATCCCATCAACAAAGGCAGGAGAGCATTCTTGCCTGCCACGTGTGTTCATCCTCTGACGCTCTGCCTGTACGTGGGTGTAGAGCTCTGCCATGAAGCTCTGTGATTCATCAATCTGGTTAAGAGCAAAAGAGTCCTCTCACGCATCTGTCATTTTCTATTGCTACGATGGCTCTAATGCCAGTCCCTGTCTGGGTATTCCCAAGGAGGAAATTCCTTTCCTTCATCAAGGACCCAGCATATAATGCCTCTTAGCACATTCCTACTCTGCCTGTGTGCTCAGAACAGCATGCCATGATGCATATCATCTATCTGTCCAGCTAGGTTTTTAAAGTGTAAATAAAATGTGATGGTTTGTTTTCCACCCCACAGTGAATTAGATTTTGTTTTTCCCCCAGAGTGTCCCTGGCTAGGGTGTGGATAGACATCAAGTGCTACGCCTTTCTCATTGTTTCATATTGAACACTGCTTCTCAGACACATACAAAATCAGGGAAAATAAGTTCTCTTACATGAAGTAAAATCCTCCAGGAACAGAAGGTGGCAGGAGAGCTTGCTTTGGAACGGCACTGGTTTCTGTAAGATTCTTTTCAAGAGTGTAAAATATAGATTTTAATTTTTTTTTAGTTCATGTCACCACTTTATACTGTCAGCCCAGTGATCTCTTCAGCAAGTATTAATCTCTGGGGTTTGTGAGATTCTGTCATGCTGTCTCTCATGGAAACAGTGGAAGGATTGAATCTTGGCAATGGATGTACTAGCCTTTTCTGTCACAGATTCTGATATTTTCTTATAGGTTGCGAGATTTGATTATGATGAGCTGTTCGTCTTAGGTTAACTTTGAAATGTGGATGCCATGCAAAGGTATTTGGCAGTGCATTTAGAAACAATAAACAATGGCAACACCCTTGCTTTGTTTACAGGAGTCAACCTTCAGAGTTTTGGACGTTTTTAGCCTGGTTTCCTATGGAAAGAAGACTTATGTCAGGGGTGGGGAACCTCAGGTCTGTGACTTCTGGCCGATGGATGGCTGATTTCTTTTATTCAGCACCTTTCCAATTCCTGGATCCAGGGTATAGACACATGATCTGAACCCAACCCTCCGCTTATTTCCCCCAACCTGAGCACAGCCTGTTACACTCGTGTCCCCAACTCCTTTCCAATGGAACTTGCACTAACTTTCAAAGTGACCCATGGGAGGGAGAAGGTTCCCCATCCCTAGTTTATGTGATCGCCTTGTGTGTATCAGATCATGTAGGATCACCCTTAATAACTTTTGATACTGCGAGCCAACTTCAACCAAATTTGTCAGAAGACCCAATGGTAAGTAGGGGCCCCAGTTTTTGTAACAACAGGTGCACCTACAGGGGAGAAATGGCTTCTTCTGCAGCCAAAAATCCCATTGCATAGAGCATTGTCCCCCATTCTTGGGAAATTAGGCTTCATTAGTTCAGATGCTTGCTGCAGAGAATTAGGCTGCTTGCCCGCGTTACACAATCTGACATTAATTTCTATATCTAACGTTAGATTGTGTAATGTGGGCATGTGCCTTTTCACATCAGGAAAATAATGAAATCTACGTGAGTTTCATCACAGATGACACCAGTCCTGTCACTAACGTGAGTTGTATTTAACATTACATTTGAATGCATGCATGCAAATTTAATGTTAATTAAACTCACTGTGAAATTTGGACAGGAAGTGTCCCCTTTGCGACGTGCTGCTTCCTAAGGAAGTGGCACTTCCTTAGGGGGTTCCCTGGTGGGGGGCTGGGGAACCCACACCCCATTCTCCCCAGCAGGGAACCCCCTAGTGAAGCGGCACCCAGGCAAAGCCTCTTGACTGAATGCTGCTAGAGGCATGGATCCTCCTTCGCTTCTCTCTCCACCTGACACTAGCAGCACTTGGCCAAGGGGCTTTGGCTGGGCAGCCCTGATCCTGCAAACACAACTCGGAAAAGGCCATTCATTGCCATGCCAGTTAGGAAACGCTACAAAGGGCAAGATAGGTTCCTTCCCCTGATGGGGGTGGCAGGCTGGAAATGAAATTTACCTACTGTGAGTATGGATCTATTATTTTGTATAACTGATCCCTGACCTGGAAGAAATTAACATGGGCATGCAGCTCGTCTGGAATCTTTCATTATTGCTGGTTTCACGTTAGTTTTGATCTAACATGAAAATCAGCATGTGGGTAAGCAACCTTACTTAGCATATCCTGGGAGGTAGTAACCATTCACTCTGTTTACACTATCACACCTCCAGAAGCACACTCTGGACTAACTGCACTGAGCCTGCCTTCCCTGTGATCTAAAGAAAAGACTCATTCACACAACACACTCCTAGAGCAGTGAGTGGCCCAACCCCACATTCTAAGTGTTGTGTGAAATCCTTGCCACTCCCGTCCTCCCTGATAAACTCTCTTTCTCTGCCACCCAGTGCAAAGAGTTTACCTACATAGATCTGACTCTGTTAAGTTAGAACTGAACCAGATAATTCAGGTGGATTCTTTCTCCACTGGATCTGCCCATTCTGATCTAGGTCCAATGAAATGGGGCTGACCAAAATCTGGTCACCTTTTTGTTTGCAACCCGGACCAGCTGTTTTGGCTCTCGAACAGCAGAACAGGCTCATCTTGCAAATACGCAAAGAAGTATTTTGAGGGGCTGGAGGGGCTGTTTGGGGGCTGGAGCAGCAGCACAGCACCATTTTGGCATGTGCAATACTCAAAATACTTTTTTGCACATGCACAAAATGTCACCATCCTGATATTTGGGAGCCAGAACAGACTTTGGAACAGTGCACAGAGATCTGCCCTGGTTAAAAATCTTTGTTGAATCTCTATGCATTGTTCTGAAATTGCAGATAATCTCTGGGGATCAGAAGGGGTGCTCTGTTTCAGACCTATGTCAAATAGCAATGGATTTATGTTGAGTGATTTGAATAACCCAGAACAAGTATCAGTCTCTGATGCATCATTTCCATTTTGTCACTTCCTACCACTGAGCAAGCATAGAGATGAGGCCAGATAGTCCAGGAGCAGGGAATCTCGCCTCTACTCCATGCTACTTCCAAAATGCTGCATGTAAGGATAACACAAGGGCAGTCTTCATGCCATTTGCATTGTGGGAAATACCACAGCAAATTAGGGAGGAGGCACTAATGCAGGGAAATCAGCAGCGGCGAAAAAGGATCGCTACATGACAAGAAAAACACAGATTAAGTGTCAAGGCCTGTCTTCGCCGGCACTTGTCCTGGCCGCTGCAGGGGCAAGGTTGCAGCCAACGTGCATCACGTGGTGGCGGTGGTCTGCCCCCGGGGGTTGGGCCATGTAGGGAGGTGGGGCCAGAGGGCCCAGCTCCACAGACAGTAGAGGGTGGTGGGGCGGGACCCTCCAGCACGTTGCGCCGCTCTGCACGGCTGAGCCTCATAAGGGAGGGCCAGGGACACAGACAGCGCCGGTGATCAGCTGTGCTGTGAGGAACTGGCCCCCTCCGTTTGGAGTGTTTTGTGTGCGACGTGCTTGTGAGACTTGGATTGACTCATGGTGGAGTGTTTGGTTGGGTTACATGTACCGAGTGGGTGTGAAAGTCAGTGTCTGTGTTTATGTCCATTTCCCTATTCCCTTTCGATAATTGTATCAACTGCTGTAGTATATCTGCAATTGCACTCCTTCCTCTCCGCTGCTTCTGGGCCCTCCGTGCTGCATATCCCTGGGTAAGTGTGCTCTGTGGGTTCCCTACTCCCTCTGCTCTGGGTCACTCCCCCGTTTCCCCTCAGTTGTTGTGCACTCCTTTTTCCTCTTCTGCACTGTGTGGGTTAGAAAGGTGGAGTGGGTGGTGTGGAGTGAGCTTGGTGTGTGGGGCCTTGCTGACCTCCCTACCCTATGATGATCTGGCCTTGTCCCATATGGGACTAACAGGACCATCTAAGATCCTGAGGGATTGTTTCCCTCTGCCCCGTGGAACCCTTTGGTGTGTGTGCGTGTGAAAGTTGTAGAGAAACCGTTGTGGGTGGGTTTGGGTTGTAGACTTCGTCCCCCTTCCCTAACATTAAGCAACGAATGGTGAGTTTGCAAGGGGGGAAGGTGGTGTGTGAAAGATCGCTCAGAAGTTATTGTATGGAGCATTCTGATGGTCCAAACACATTCTCCTTGAGGTTGGAGGCAGCAACATAGAGCATGCTTCATTAGCACCAACTACGGGGTGTGCACCAAGGACCCATGTCATTTTTTGTTTTCATTTTTGTTATTAAAAACTGTTAATTTAATTATTGTTGTTAACAAAATTTTGTTTTTCATTATTGGTGTTGTTATTGGTATCAATTTTGAGTGATAACGAAGATTTTGTTTTTGGTATTTCCGTTGTGGGCTGCCACCAGTGGCAGAAGTGCCAGCAGACATCTGCCCCAAACTTCTCAGAAGTTGAATTCCTTCCTCCCTTTCTCATTATAATGCAGTAGTAATAATAAGTGTATAATGACAATATGAAAAATTACTAATATGTATGTCTAACCTAAACCTACACCTAATAACCTATACTATATGCAATATATTCCTATCTAAGTATCTATATCAATAAACTTCTATCTGCTATGTATTCTATCTAAGTATCTAGCTATCCTATTCCTATCCTATAATGATAATATATATAACAAAGCCTAGGGAAAAGGAAAAATCTATCTATCTGTACGGGGCGGGAGACAGATAGGGGAAGGAAAAAGGTAAAATAAAAGGTATTTATTTATTTATTTTATGTTTAAGCATTTTTAGTCACTCCCTCATGCCTACGGCATCTCGGGGAGGCTTACAACAATACAATCATAATAAAATTCATAAAAATAATATTTAGAACCATCATCAAATAAATTAAAACAATCCCATCCAGTCTCCCCCCCCCCCCACTCCCCCATATCCCCAACTACCCAACCTTCCCCTCCTCCCCTCCAAAGGCCTGGACAAACAAAAGGAAGGTAAGGAATAATACTGAGGGCTGGGGAAGATTTTTAGTGCAAGCAGCATCAGAGTTCTGTAAATGCAACCTGACACATCAAGAGCTAACAGAGAACAAGAGTCAAACAGCCTGGCCCTGCAATATAAAGGGTTGCAGTGCCCTCCCCAGAGCTCCCATGATTGTTTCTGGGAGGCAGGAAGCATTGAGCAATCACAGGGTACCATGCGAACCGAACTCGAATTTCAAAAACCGAACCTAACTGAATTTCCGAACTCCGTTCTGTTCGCCCATCCCTAGTGGCAACATACACCAAAAAACCTGGTTTTGAATGGCCGAACTTGGTTTGGAAGTTCGGAATTTGACCGAACTCAGTCTGTTCGGTCGACCAAACCGAACTTCCGAACCGAACTCGAATTTCAAACCAAACCGAATTTCTGAACTCAAATTTCAAACTGAACTGAACCGAACCGAATTTCTGAACTCCGTTCTGTTCGCCCATCCCTAGTGGCAACATACACCAAAAAACCTGGTTTTGAATGGCCGAACTTGGTTTGGAAGTTCGGAATTTGACCGAACTCAGTCTGTTCGGTCGACCAAACCGAACTTCCGAACCGAACTCGAATTTCAAACCAAACCGAATTTCTGAACTCAAATTTCAAACTGAACTGAACCGAACCGAATTTCTGAACTCCGTTCTGTTCGCCCATCCCTAGTGGCAACATACACCAAAAAACCTGGTTTTGAATGGTCAAACTTGGTTCGGAAGTTCGGAATTTGACCGAACTCAGTCTGTTCAGTCGACCAAACCGAACTTCCGAACCGAACTTGAATTTTGAACCGAACCGAACCGAATTTCCGAACTCAAATTTCAAACTGAGCTGAACCGAACCGAATTTCCGAACTCCGTTCTGTTTGCCCATCCCTAATTATACCCATCAGGTCCTTCCCCTCCTATCACAGGCCCAGAGTTCAACACTGTTTCTGGCTCCAAGATGTCTTCTCCCTCCTCCCCTCTCCAAATTTCCCTCCAAAAAACCCCTGCCATGAAATAATGAAATCAATAACAACTTTCGTTATTGTTATTGATTTCATTATTGTTTATCTTTGTTATGGTTATTGCAATAACGATAATGAAGAATTTTGTTATTGTTATCAATATAACAAAAACGAAGTGCACACCCCTAGCAGGAACAGCTACTGCAGATGCTTCACAAACGTCACAGCCTCTCTGTTCCCTTCAGAGCAGCTGTCTGAGTCCTGTACCTAATCTACACAGCACATAATGCACCGGGAATTGTCTGCTACAGGGATCCCTTGGCACGCCATAATTCCCTAGATAATAGCTATGTTCCACAGGGATGGGACAGATGAGCTGCCCCAAGTGCTGGTTAACAGACTGTCAAGGCATTTGTGCACAGAACATATAGTTTCTGTATTATAACCATATGTGGAGTCTTACAGTCTGTCCCAGTGCTTCCTGACCTCCATGCGCTACTTATTAGGTGGGCATACAGGGACAGATTATGTCATGACTTGGGTTACCATCCCTCCAGGTTTGACCCAGAGTCTCTAGGCTTTTATACCACATTTCTGGGCTTTTAGTGAAGCCCATAGTTCCCCTGATTATCCAGGGGTGCTGCCAGAATTTGCTTTTCATGGGGACAGGGCCTCATTGGAAAGAGGTGGGCAAAGAAATTCCCATACCCTCAAAAGGCCTCACTCCCTGTGGAACATTTTAACACCACAATGCTCCAAAAGGGGTGTGGCCACATCTGCCCCATTCTCTTTCCCACATGGCACTGCCCCGTTTGGAATGTTGTGATATCACAATGTTCCAAAGTGAGTGTGGCCATTTCAAAAAAGAGGCAGGAAGGCCCTTTGCCCCAGCCCCTTCAGGTCAAAGATTCTGGGAAAATGCCAACCCTAGCCACAATTTCTAATCCATGGTTCCTTGGGATTCCTTGGAAAGTAACTCACTTTATACAAGTTTCTAATAACCTTTAATAGTGCCCCTTAAGGCATCTGTGGGCCTGCTCTTTACTGTTATGTTAAACATCAGAACGGTTTCTGTAACTATTTTTTGAGACTGAACCTTGAGAACAACTTTCCAAAAGAGAAACAAAATGAAAAAAACAAAACCAGACACTCCTTGTGTTACACTGCCTTCAGTGATGACTTTCTAGTTCCTAATTTACAAGTCTGTCTCTTCCTCCTTGTCTTCCTGTGAGCGGAAACAAAGTAGATATGCTAATTAATGCAGGTACTTCATTAATCAGGGAGAAGGCTTAAAGCAAACTGCAGGACATTATTTTCCCTACATGACCCAATTAAAACTATGGCACTCTTAGACTGTAAGCCCCTTGGGGCAGGGACCTGTCTATAACTATTGATTGGACAGTGCCAGATACATTGCCTGCTATATAACTAATAATAATAAGAAGAACTCATTGCAAGAGGATGCTGTGAAGGCCAACTAGAAGGTATAACTAGTTTCTGACTTGATACTAACCTGAGGAAGGACCTTGTGTGGCCAAAAACCTTGCATACTCCCATCAACAGACGCTGGCCCAGTAAGAGAGATCTGGACTTTGTCTCCAACTGGGTTCAAGAAGGATTAGATGACATAGGGTTTGAACCTAAACATACTTGTGCAGGAGTAAGTCCCATTGATTATCTGAGATGGTCAGGGGATGTGCCCTAATGCCCAGGATGTCTCAAAACCTCTGACTGCCAGAAACTGGGGGTGAATGACAAGGGAAAGCGGACGTGATCCATCCCCTGTCTTGTGCACCCCACCTATGCATGCCTGGCTGCTCCTGGTCACTGTCCAAGGGAAGCAGGTTGCAGAGCTAAACAGACCATTGGTCTAACCCTGACTGACAGTGGCGCCATCAGGGCTGGACCTAGGGGCATAAGTCTTGAGCCCCCAAGCCTGGCAGGGGCCCTTGAGTGGCTCTGACATGAAGCCCCCCCCCATAACATCAAGAGTAGCAAGTCCCCCACACCTGTCTGGGGGAAGCAGCCAGCCTCCCCCCACAAATAAGTTCTGGCTGCCACACTGCTGGCGGGGCTACCTGTCCTGAGCAGCCCTTTGCTAGCCATGGCTGCACGCTCCACCTCCTCAGCAGCACCATGTGGCCGGGAAGGAGGTGGAGCCCAGGAGAGCAAGTTAGCCCGCCAAAGCAGGGCCGTGCCGTGCCAGCAGCACAAGGAGAGGAGTAGCTCTTCTCGCGGAGTGCAAGGAGAGAGAACAGCATGGAATCAGACACAGGAGACGAGGGAGAGAGAGCAAACTTCAGGATGGGGGTTTTATTTTTATTTTTTATACTTATGCTTCCCTTTTATGTGTATTTTATGTATATTTTTACATGTTTTGTAAGCTGCCTAGGCAGGAGAGGTGGGATATAAATAATGAAAATAAATAAAAATATATCTTATCTATTCTGTATCTATAATCTAATCTATATCTATTTATCTATCTCTAAATAAGGGAAAAGGTAAAATGTAAGGGTATAAGGGTAAGGTAGGCTATGACTGTATACGAGGGGTGGGAAGTTCGGTACATCCAGTATCCGATACTGTCGGTATTTTGCTGTACCGGCAGTATCAGATTACTCCGGTATTTGGGGGTACCGGTACCGCTTCCCCGTGTCGGATTTTTTTACATTGCGGCCATTGAAATGAATGGCCTCAATGTAAAAAAAGAAACAAAAAAACCCCAACCACTATCCCTCCCCAGTCCAGGCTGTGCGGGTGGAAGGGGGGACACCCCCCACCCACCCTGCCCAGCCTGGATTTAAACAAAAAAAAATTCCCCCGAAGTCCCTGCTAGTGCGGGCTCCAGACCGCTGTCAGCGACCCAGAGCCTGCACCAGCAGGTAGGTACTATGGTACTAGGGTGATCCCTGGGGTGGGGGGTGGTTTAACACCCCCCACCCGGGATCACCCTACCTCCCCACCCAGGGATTGCCTACCTTTGGCGCTCCGGGCGGTGGCGGTGGCGGAGGCGGCGGCAGCAGCACGACGGTCTGGCAGCTTCAGTGCTGGCTGGTGGCTTCAGCGCTTACTAGGCCTTCCGGGGAACTTCCGGGTTTCTCTGGAAGGCCTAGAAAGCGCTGAAGCCACCAGCCAGCGCTGAAGCCGCCGTGCTGCCACCGCCGCCTCTGCCACCACTGCCACTGCCCGGAGTGCCAAAGGTAGGCGATCCCTGGGTGGGGAGGTAGGGTGATCCCTGGGGTGGGGGGTGTGTTAAACCACCCCCCACCCCAGGGATCACCCTAGTACCTGCTGGTGCGGGCTCCGGGTCGCCGGTGGCGGTCCGGAGCCCGCACTAGTAGGGAGTGACGTAGGGTAAAAAAAATAAAAATAAAAAATTCAGGCTGGGCAGGGTGGGTGGGGGGTGCCCCCCCTTCCACCCGCACAGCCTGGGAGCGGGAGGGGGGAGGTATTGGTTTCCCCCCCCCCATTGATTTCAGTGGGGACAGTTCCCCATTGAAATCAATGGAATAAATCCGGTACCGGTAAACGGGTTTTAATCCGGTAAACCAGTTTTTTGTAAACCGATAACCGTTTTTTTGCCAGATGTCCCACCCCATATACACAATGAGGGTCGGGCAAGATTTTTAGTGCAAGCTCCGGAGTTCTATAAATGCAACCTGACAGAGCAACAGCTAACACAGAACAAGAGACAAACAGCCTGGCCCTGCAATATAAAGGGATTGAGCAATCACGGGATGCCATACAACTGCCTGGGACCTTCTTGTGCTGCTCATTGGCCAGCAATACATCCATCAAATCCTTGCTGACTGTTCACCCCTCCCATCACAGGCCCAGTTCAAGAGTTCAACACTGTTTCTGGCTCTGAGATGCCTGCTCCCTCCTCTGCTCTCCACATTTTCCCTCTGAAAACAACTACCACTAATAACAAATTGAATAACAATAATGAAATTTGTTATTGATTTCATTATTATTGATTTCATTTTTGTTACTGTAATAACGAAAATGAAGATATTCATTTTTGTTATCGATATAACGAAAACTAAGTACACACCCCTACTGTCCTGTTGCAGACCATGATTTGGTCCACAACAGAAGCTTCTGGCATTACTCAAGTGTAGTCAGCAGCTCAGCACAAGTGCTGCAGGAGACTATCCACAAGCTGACAAAAGATTAACGCTACAGTTAAGAATTGCTTACTTGATTCCCTCAATACTTGGTGGAGGAGAAAGAAATATGAAGTTATTAATCCACACAAGCCCCCCTGATCATAGTGAGATGAAAATGGGCAATGTATACTCATACCTGAACAGCAGGGGAGAAAGAGGAGCTGGACTATAGGTGCTATTTCCAGGTCCAATGGGGGCTGCCTTGACTTCACATTAAGTTAATGAGTGCTCTTTCAGCAGCAACAGGAGAATGCTGTAATTAAACTGGGTTGGTTTGTAGCTGGATGAAACCACTTTCTAATTCAGCTGTCAGACTGTAAGGACCAAAACTCAAACCAGCAACCCTGGCAGGCTAGAGCTGCTAGCTAGATCTGTAGCACCATTGTAGTTTGGCCTGGCTCTTTGTAGTTTGCTGGGGACCATCCCCCACCCCCATTTGTCTCTTATTGCCCCTGCTCCTTGAGGAAGCTGTGAGTAGCAACTCTCAGGCCTGTCTGAATTCACCACTTACCCCTAGCACCCATTGGCCCCTCTTCCCAGACTTGTTGCCCATCTATCCTAAAAGAGTGTTGTGCAGGTGAGCCCTCTGAGTAACATTTCTGACAAGCTATAACATTCTTTTGTAATCCAGGTCAATCCTAGAATAAGGGTAGGGAACCTCCAGCCTGAGGCCCAGATCTGGCTGTAGCTGTGTTTTATTTGGTCCCCTTTGAATTCCTGGATCTGGCCTGTGGATTCAGTGCTTCCTTTTAAGCACTGGGGAGAAAGAGCTGAGATGAAGGCGTGCACTCTGTGGCCCAGATCCATAATTGGAATGAGGGCTGCATGCTTAGGTTCCAAGTGAACCCAATAATACCCCAAAATCAGCATTTCAGCGGTCCCGAGCCAACCCTGAAAACTGCACAATGAAATTGGGTTCAAATCGCAGGCTCCCTGTGTCAGCCTGGTTGCCTGCACAGGGAGCCTGCAATGAGTCCTCCACACCTGCATGGGCTGCCATTGCTTCCACCCGGCAGCTTTCAGTGCTGCAGCCCTGCCAGCTCCAGCCTGGACCTGCCCAGGGAGTAACAGTGGGTGTTTTTCATAAACAAGATGATAGCCCACTTGAATCCATGTTTGATACATGCAGCCCCCACTCGCAGGTTTAGTGCAACAAAGCTAATATACAGGCAGGCACTCTTCCCCACCGCATCCGGTCCCAGTATCCTGCTCCCTGCCATGACTCACAGCCACGGCAAACCATTGGGAAGAAGAAGTCACACCAGCTGTTTCTTTCTTCCGGGCTATTGTGATAGTACTTGTTCACATGCTGCGCACAGCCAATCCTAGCTAGGCAGCCGCCCAATGCTTTAAAAATTTCAAAACATCTGGCATGTGGTCTGCAGAGTTCACAGACAGTGGAGCTGCAGCCATGGAGATGCATACCAAGAACTTCATGGTGCTTGTTATTGTGTGCCAGGTCCTCATGGCTGCTAATCAACAGAACCTGCAAGTGATCCAACAGATCCAAGCCTTCTGTTGTCACTGGCACAATGTGACTCCATGTCCGCTCTGTCTCCACCTCAGGTTCTTCTTGCCTCGAGTGGAGGCTCTCTTCCACAAAGGGTCAGGTATTGAGGGTCAGGATGGTGCCAGTGTCCGACCCCTCTGAGTCAGAGGCTAACTGTTGGCCATGTGACTGGGTAGACATGGATGTGTGTGTGCCCAAGGGACCAGCCGCCTCCTCGTTGGATGGAGAGTGGGGTGAGGTGGGGGGACAGCACTCCCAAAATGAGTGGGTGCACTGGGTGCTTGTGGCTCTGCCAATGGTGGTGGGTGGTCCTCCCAGTTGCAGTCCTTGGTGACCCCAGTACTGACTATTCTTGGGGCCACGATGGAGAAGTGCATGTGGAGGAAGCCATCAAGGTGGTGAATGTAGGGCAGGGTCCTTCCCCTGCCTGGACTTGGTGTTATTGTCATTCACCTCCTTGCAGCCCCATCACAATTCTTTGACCTGTAGACAGCACTGTGCATCCTGATCAACTCTGGCTACAGCCATCTGTTCCACGAGCCGGTGGTACACCCGCTCATTCTGATGGGGGACTCAGAGGTTGCCCTGTGTCTTGCTGTCCTTGCAGAGGCAAGCAAATAAAGGCCACGGTTTCCTTGTGGGTCTGGTGGACCCCTCTCTTGCGAGTGCAGGTGGGTTCTTGGGGGCCTTGGGGTTGCTCTGTTCCCCCGTTGGTGCAGCTGTGGCTTGGCCTGGGGCTCTGGTTTGGGTGGGTGCCTGTGAACAGGGTGGGGGACACAAGCCACTTGTACTTTGTGCCTGTCATTGGATGGCTGTGGTTCCACCACTCCCCTCCCCTACCGGACCTCTGTCTTACTGACCTGGACCTTTCCTCCTCCTGTTGCATCTTCCCCTTGGGGGCTCTCAGAGGGTGGTCACAGTGTTGATGCTGCTGCTGTCTAGCTGCTGGCTGGTGAGTTCAGTGTTAACTGGCATGGCCCGCGTAGTGTTGCCTTTGATGCTGGGTCCCTTTAAGGCTGGCCGGCCTTGTTGGTTAGGGCGTGGAGGCATGGCCGCCCAATTGACCATTCTGTTCTTTCCGGGTGGGGGTCTGTGATCCAGGCAGACCCTGATCTGAGTTGTTTTGACCTGGCCCTAACAAATGTGATTGTCTGGATTTTCTCGCTTTCGCCCGATCAGGCAAGCCTTTGCCTGGACTGTGACTCAGGCTTTCTCCAGGGTCACATCCCAGGCTAGCCAACATCACGCTCCAGAGCAATTACGGGCAAGCATCTGGCAGCACCTCACCAAACGTTCAGGTTTGGTTCGGGCTACAGTGGGCTGGAATGGGCCACAGTGGACTAACGGCATTCTTGTTAACACCCCTATTCTCACACACCTGTGACAGCAGCACCCTGTATTCATGCACACACCCACACCCACCACAATATCTACTCCATGGGGGAGCTCTGTGGATGGAGCTCTGTTGTCTGTATTATGGACTTCTGTGGATTGGGGTTGTCTATTTTGTGGCGCTTTGGTCAATCCATGAAGTTTTGTGGAGCTATGGTGCCCATTCTATAAACCTATGGGGTGCACTCCCCATTATAATCAATAGTCGCTGAGATGTTGACTTAAATACTGGAGGGTGTGCCTTTGGTGTCCTGTTCTGCAGGGGTGCAGTGTGTTTTCTGTAGCATTCTTTGGAGCTAGGGTGTTTTGGTCTATGGAGTTCTGCAGAGGCATAGTTCTAGAGAGCTATGGTGTCTGTTCTGATGTACAAAGTTCCATGGAGCCAGGGTATCTGTTCTGTTGAGTTGAGTTCTGTGGAAGGGTTGGCATCTGTTCTATGCAAGGCATTTTTAACATATAAAGTGGTGGGGAAGAACCTCACCAGTCCCGTATGAATTCTACACCAGTAAAGTTCCATAGTGATAATAAATGTAAGTGTTTCACTCCTCTCCTCTTGGGATGCCTGGGATCAACAGTTTCTGATTACTGCACATGTTCCACCTGTAGATTTTTGGTAAATTTATGGCAGCTTATTGTCACACTGTGCAAAGTGAAAGAATGGTCACTGGAGTTTTAGTGTGGATGACACTCAAGCAAGCATGACACTACAAATAGATAAACTGTGGCTAAAGGTTTCTCTGATAGGGGTCAGCACAACCATTATTACCCAGTACCTTGTTTTGTTCACTTTCTTTCAGCCAGAGACAAGGCTGAAAGACAGTGGGCAAAACAACACTGTCAACCCAATACAGAAGTTTATTCTCGGTGTGATTTGTGATCCTTCTTTTAGGAGACTGGACATTGTTAGATTTGTGCAATTGCTATTTTCTGTTACACCAGGAAAAATTGCTTCATCTGCACAAATCCATGTGTACATTTCTGGATGTGGGATAAAGTCATTAAGATACCCTTTGAATTCAGTGCTTACCAGTAAAAACATTATTTTTAAAATGCCCTGGTTCTGTGGGGTTATGTTGTCTCTTCTATGAAGTTCTATGGAGGCCTGGAAATTGAAATCCTGATCTGGCTCTGCCATCTGCAGTCTTGGCAGCCCCATTGCCCCTGCACTCATTCCTGTCCTGACCTCAACCTGCCCCTCTCCTATCCCCCACTCCATGCGTCAAAACAGACATACACGTAACTCCACTTTAACACTGCTTTAACATTTCTTATGCATGTTGCCAGGCTGTATTGGCACCCTAGACAGCCCTACAGAATGCATAAGAAAAGTTAAAGCGGAGATAAGGTGCATGTCTATTTTCACCCATGTCTCTGCACTAAACCCCTTCTTCACCTACCTTACATCCCATTCCCCTGCTCCCATCTGCCTTACATCCCAACCAGCCCTCCCCTCCCCTACACCTCAACCTACACCCTTGGGCTTCTGTATCCAGCTTTTGCTCCTACTTACTTCACACCCAGCCAGAGGCTGATTGGGAAATCAAAGTGGCCCAGGAAAATATAGTCTTAGTGGCCCCGTGCCAGAAACGGGCCAAGGGGGTGTGGCTTAGGGGGGCAGAGTGCACCAGATTTGGGGCCTATCAGAGCTGAGTCCCCAGACTCAGATCCTCAGCAGCCTGGCAGGGGTGAGTGGGAGGTTATGGGGGGCTGGCAGGGGGGAGACTGCCACTGGTGGGGGTACTGGCCCTCATTTCAGTGCTCTGGCTCCCCAAATCACTCCGTTT
>QEPC01010657.1:1909216-1932480 GCA_003113815.1 Sphenodon punctatus | reverse complement strand
CACAACCCAGTTGTGAGAATGTTGGGAGCCATCTCGAAGAACCTTCTTTACAAGGTAGCAACCTTCTGATCAGCACATGGGCAGGAGCTGTTTGTAAACAAACAGCCTTATCTCCCAGCCCAATCTCTGTCCCCGCTGCTGCTTTAGCGCTACTAGGAGGGAGAGTCAGGTAAGCCCTCCCTCTCCCCTCCAATACAACCCAACCCTACAGGGGTCAGGACCAACATTTTTTTGGTTTGTTTGTTGAGAATAATTTAAAAAAAGACAGCCTGACGCCCCGGCCCACCGGGAATTCTCCCGGTGCATTCAATGGCCAATCCGCCCCTGTTCACTGTTTCACGGCTGCTCTCTGCTGGAAAGTAGTTTCTGGCTGCTCTGCTTGTGACTGTGTGACTTTGAGCATCTTGCGTGGGGGTTTTGTTGAGAAACAGAAATGCATTGTTTAAATTTTGATGGTTCTGGTTTGGTGGCAACAGAGGCCTGTAACTGGCCAAACTTTTTAAAAAGGCCTGTGTGCTTGGACAGGCATTTGGCTACCAGAGATACGGTGTAGGTACTGGGGGTGCTGGTCTCGATTGGCCTGGTTTGGTGGCAATATAGCCCTGAAACTGGCCAAACCTTTTTTTTTTTAAAGGCCTATTTGCTTGGACAGGCATTTTGACTGTTGGGGATAGGGTGTAGCTACTAGTGATGCTGGTTTAGATGGGGAGTGTTTGGTTGCTATACCGGCAACTGCTCTCCTTGTTAACAGAGGAGAAAGTAGGTAGGAGCATGGCAGAAGAGAAGGCTGCAGACAACAAGGAGACCCCTTTCCCCTGTCCCGCACTGAACCCATCTCTTCCCCTTACTCTTCTTATGTACCAAAACTAAACCCTTTCCCTCCTACTTTTCCTCTGTTGTCCTTCTCTTCCCTTTCATTCTCTTCTGAGAAGAGAATGAAAAGGATGCCATGAAAATCGAGAATTCAAGGGTTCAGGATAAAGGTGCTGCTGGGTTAAGCCACGCCACTGGCCTACCGCTGCCCCTGGCTCCGCCCTAGGCTTGCTGACAGCAAAGCCGCTAGCAGTAGATTCAACCCACCCACTGCCCCACCAGTCTCAAAAACCACCAGCCGGCGCCGCCACTAAGCTGATGGGACTTGCACTAATTTTCAAAGTGACCCAT
The DNA here is from genome assembly GCA_003113815.1 of Sphenodon punctatus. Lineage (NCBI taxonomy): Eukaryota > Metazoa > Chordata > Lepidosauria > Sphenodontia > Sphenodontidae > Sphenodon > Sphenodon punctatus. The sequence continues at coordinate 1,931,316 of QEPC01010657.1, read as the reverse complement.
GGGAGGGAGCAACGTTTCCTCACCCTGCCCTAGGAAGAATGATTGATATGGCAGTAATTCTTTGGAAATGTTTCATCTTGACCTCTCCCTGTGTGCCATGTTTAGACATAGAGGCTCTCTCCCACCCCCAATCACAGGACAACCAGGCCAGGTATATGTTTTGCTTCTTTCTGTTTAAGTCCAACTCACATGTACTTGGCTGGCAGTGGCAACTGTATGCTCTATTAGGATGTAAGGACAAAGGTGAATGGGGTGGGGGTGGGGTGGAGGAGACGGCTGCATTTCATTATAACTGTTTTAAAGCTTAAAAGATGTTATGCCACAAAAGGAACGAAAACTGGCAATTCATACCACCTTTTCAATAGACCCTGCTACTGTATAATTTCTTTGCAAACCAGTCTTTAGTTGTTCTTTTTGAGCTGTCTGGGCTCACTATCAGGAGAAGCATCAGAGACATTTGGCTTTTCATATGCTTGTCTGGTATGTCTAAGTGAGTGTGATTACTTTCTCTTAAATGAATAGATAATTTCCCCCTTATAAATAAGCAGGGTGCTAAGGTGTTGGGTTGTGTTTTTTTTGTCTTTTGACACTTTCATACTGAACCTCAGGAAGACTCAGCTAAGTGTGTGTTCATTATTTAACAAAATCTGCTTTTTTTTCGTACCTGAATCTCATCTTTGAATAATATATTTGTTTGCCATGCTGCCTGCAACATATTTGAAATAATAATGAGAGGAGATAATGGTCCATTTATCAAGACGTTTGTGCTGAGAGGAGATGAACTCATTGCTGGGTTCTGGGGATTTCTGTGTGCTGTGGACGTGGGCCAGATTTCCATCCAAATGTAGCCATGGACAACTCAAGAAGAGAGACCAGGACACCAGAGTCTGGGTGTAAGTTTATCTGAGTTGCAACATTATTAATTTCCTGTTACATCTGGGGAATCCACTTGGATAGTGCAGGGTAATTCTTTCACACATACAGGCATAGATCTCTCCTCTGGGAAGCGCTGCCTTGAGCATTCTTCCTGTGAGGAGAGTTGCTGTAAGACCCACCCACATGTCACAGCACTATTCCCATGACCTCCCCCTAGACATGCCACCTTCATCCAGCCTTTCACTAGAGTGGGCAGGGCCATGCTGGTGGGGATGGAGCAAAGGGGATGTCACACCCCTTCTTTATGTAACCCTACTCCTTTTTGGAGAAGTGTGGCATCACAATGCTTCACAAAAGACAGCGCCACATTGGAAAGGCGTGGAGCAAAGGAGCTACCACACCCTTCTTGACATAATTCCACCCCTTATGGAACATCTTAATATCATGATTAGTGCTTGCAACCCAGTCCTCAATTTCCCTCGGAAAACACCAAGGACTGATGCACTCGACTTGGTTTTTCTGAGTTCTGAGTTTCCGAGAAGGGCCCCCTGAAAAATCAGAACTTGGAAAACCTCAGCCGGGTGCATCCGAGTGCAGGGAAGGGGGCCAGAGAGCAGGTAAGTGGGGGGTCAGAGGCCAGCGCTAGCCCTAGCACTGTCCAAAAGGGGCATGGGGGTCAGGAGTGGGGTGCTTAGGGGATCCCCTAAGCACCCCCCTGAACCCCCTGAGCCACTCAGAATTTGGCCAAGTATTCTCCATGGGTTTGAAGGGTGACCCAAAAACTCGGGACTTCTCCTTGGACTTCGGAAATACTCAACAAATAACGTCCCCCCTGTTTGGTGCAGTATTAATCATGAGACAGAACCATGTTGGAAAGAGGGTGGGAAAGTCCCTATGATCTACCCCCTTTCTGATGTGTCCATGCCCAGGCACCTCAATTTCTCTGAGTTCTTGGGGACACCCCTGGCTGACCTAGAGAAATCCCGGTCCCCCCAGATCCTGGAGTCTCTGGGGCAAAGCCTACAATCTCTGGGGGAAACTCAGAGAGGCAGCAACCCCTGCCTCCACTTAGAGACTTAGCTCTGCTCAGACATGACCTTTGAGCCCCAATCTAACAGCATCAGGCTCTACCTGAGCCTAAGCTTGTCTGACCCAGCTGGGAGTGATTCTGCTGCTTGCAGATGTCATGATACTCTGCTCGGGAAGCATCAGAAAAGGGAAGGGGCTGAAGGTGTCTTCCTTCCCTCTAGGACATGACTCCACCCCTTATAGGACACCAGGACAGTCAAACATTCTGCAAGTGGTTCCACTCCCAGCTGGTGAGCATGGTCCACTGTGAGAGTGATAGGCTTGGGCCGAGGTCAAACCTGACTTGAACACAACATTTTCAGTCAGGCCACTCTGGCTTGAGCTGGGCTGTAGGCCTCTCTCCCATCAGCCTGCCCTTGTATGGGGGGAAGGTGTATGTGTGGTCAGGGGATAGTGTGACTTTTACATTTTGGGGATGGGCCATGTAGTATAGCCAGCCAGAAATATATAAACCGAGCAAATGCAGGACAGGTACATAGGAGGAGGCATTGACTTACACTGAGCGAGTATTGGCCAACCTTAAAGTAGAACTGAAAGGGCTCCTTGAAAAAAATGGGTAAGGCTGTTGAATCAACACCACCGGAACCAAAAATGGCAGTTCAGGTAATAACCAATGTCCATTTGCGCTTCCTTAGGTGTCCATTTCAGCTTTTTTCATTTTTCCACTTTCTCGGTTTGGTTATTTCAGTATTTTGGTCATTTTATTTCAGCAATTGTTGGACTATTGTGCATGCACAATTGCTGAAAATGATGCAACTGCAATAACTAAATTACCAAAATGCCTGAACCAAAAAAATGGAAAAAACTAAAATCTAATATGAAATAACCAAAAAATCTTATGTGAGAGCCGTGCATTTTTGGCCATGGATTTTGTTTGGGTAGCCGAAGAGCTACCCAAAAATGTGAATAATATCCACAAATAATAAGCTCCTCTGCCTGTTTCAACTCTAAATAACATCGGATCCCTCATGCCAAAGGCAGCCAAATTTATTTATTTTATTTATTCAGATTTTTATCCTGCCCTTCCCCAAAGGCTCAGGATTTGGCAGAGAGTCAAAAGATAAGTAGTGATCTAAAATTTTTATAGCAATAGGTTTTGCACAAATCAGTTGGAGAATGGGAATAAAACTCGATTCATTTGAAATCCATTGAGTTTTCAGTGACTTGTTATAAATGAAGTCACTGGTAGAAGAACACGGCTGTGTAATTCAGTTAACAACTCAAGTAGTCAAAGCACAAATCCACAGGAAGCTTATGCAACATTAGTTTGGGTGCTTGTGGCACACAACTTCTAGTATTAAAGAAATCCACATTCATATTAAATTTTTTCAAATAATTCATTATAATTGGACATACAGATTTAAGAATAAGGCCCAGGTAGTCCACAAAGAAGGGGATTCAGTCCTCATTTTTGTGTAGATTAATGCCACCAGTGGTTAATACACCACAGAAAAAGAAAGTTACCATGAACATTATAAGGAGCAGCTGCTGCCTTTCTATTAATATCATGCATACCAGAGTGAATGAAAAAATGGGGAATATTTTTAATGTTATTATGTTAAAACTTATCTTGATGTTTACTTGTTTAACGCTAATCCATTTATATTGCCTCTGCAAATTAAAAAAATCTCAATAAAGAGAAATAACAACAACAAAAATCAAATACAAAAATGTCAACCAACTCTTTAAATTTTTGGCTATAGAAACACAGTATCATTGTAAGGCCATGAGGGTTGGTTACCTCTCTCTTTTAACATGAACATAGCAATGATTTGGGGCATGGTATTAGAGGATGCAATCACATTATTTGGAAATCATAAGACCAACTTGCCAACTCTTTCTGGGCTTTCACCCAGAAGTGTTGGGGTTATGACAATGGAAATGGAACAAAGGTGCTGATATAAACCTGACCCCTTACCGAGCATTGCAATGTCACGACGCCCGGCAGGGGGTGGAGTCAATTGGAATGGGGGCAGGACAAAGGGGCTGTCACACCCCTCTTTTGATATAACCCCATTCCTTACAGAGTGCCATGATGCCATGACACTCAACAGGGGTGGGGTCGCATCAGAAAGAGGGTAAAAAGTCAATATTGCCACCCTCTTTCTAACATGACCAACCCTGGAAGCTCCAGTTTTTCCGAATTATCAGGGATGTCCCTGACTGACCGAGAGATTGGGGCTTCCCCTGGAGCCCACAGACTGCAAGTGAAAACCCAGGGTCACTAGGCAAATTCAGGAGAGGTGGCAGTTCCCACCCAAGTCTCACCACAACTACCTTTGGCCTCCTCCTGTTATTGGAGGCAGGGGTGTTCCAGCACCTCTTGATGCTGGGCTGCATGTCGTGCTTGTGGTTCCTCGGCTCCTGCTTTTCCTCCACCACATGAGGTCTTCTGCAATGACAGTCCTCCGCCCAGCCGGGGGTGTATATTCAGGAGGCAGCACCGGGGAGGACTGGGGAAATGAGGGAGGAGTGGAGCCATCTGCTTGCCTTCTAGTACATGCTGCTGGCACAGATTCCGAGGACCTCTGTGAAGGTAGTAATAGCCCATGACAGGGTCAAGGAACTGGTGGAGGACATGGGAGAAAACAGGATGTCAGTTCATCCTGTCCCATCAGGGATTTTTTGCCTGAAAAAAGGACAGTTTCTCCCCTCCAGGTACACCTATTCTTACAAAATTTGGGTCCCTACTTACCTTTGGTCCTTCTGTCCCTTTGCCAAATTTGGCTGTAAACAGCCTGAGGGATCAATAGTGATTAAAGACACACATAAAGTGCAGCCAGATAAGCTGCATGGGCCCGATTCCTGTGTGGCCCAGTGGTAGGCAATCGGCGCTGCCAAACTGTGGGAGCCAGGCACAAGAGCACGGGGAAGCCAGGCAGCTCAGCCCAGCTTGGAGCCGAGGTTCCACCTACAGGACCACCTGACTGCCCTGCCCTGTCTTCTTCAGCCAGCCATATCAGAGCACCAGGGTAACGAGTGTAGAGAGAGAACAGGCTCAGGAATGAGCCCTGGGGCACACCAATAGATAGTGGGATAACAGTAGAGGAGGATCCATCAAAAGGATATACTATATTTGCAGCGGGAGAGGTAAGAGGAGAACCAAAATAGGATGCAGTCCCGAAATCTAAAGGAGGACAGGGTGTCAAGGAGCAGACGGTGGTCAATGATGTCGAAAGCAGCATATAGGTCAAGGAGGATAAGGATAGAATAATGGCCCCTGGCCTTGGCCATGAAGAGGTCATTTGAGACTTTGACAAGGGCTGTTTCTGTGGAATGTAGAGGGCGGAAGCCAGATTGGAGTGGATCAAAAATGGCCTGAGTTGCAAGGAAGTCAAGACAGTGGACATGAACAGCACGCTCGAGCACTTTGGACGTAAACGGAAAGTGGCAGATGGGACATTAGACGATGAAACCTAAGACCAAAAAACGCTCTGGTATGGGCCGAATTTTGTCAGTTTTTGACTGTGTGCACAATAAAAATATGCAACAGTCAATCAGTGAAAACAAACAAGACATTAGCCCACATTAGCCCGCACCCACCACGTGTTCACTTGTTTGTTTATGAGGTGGTTGACAAATGTTGGCCCACACCTGCCACACAGCCACCACCCACCGTACACTCAAAGTGTTTTTGAGGAGATCGTGGACCCACTGTGTGGGTTAATCCAAACTAATGGAATTAGCCCACACAGACAAATATCTAGGAAATGAGGGCAAAGGTTGATTGAAAGGCGAATTATCTCACAACACAGAGATGATGACTAACATGGCTAATTCTGTAAGTAGTTGAGGTAGGATTTTAGTTAATTACATGGTCTTTCTAGATTCTTGCACCACAGCAAATAATAATAATATAATAATAATAAAATGTTACTGGACAGTAGTCCATGGCCGTAAGACAGCAGCTCTCAAACCTTTGGCCTGCGCAACCCCATCTTGAGATTTAAACATAATTCTACAGCCCTAGATATCAATAAAGGCATGCAGAATATAGCAAATATCAATCACCATTTCAACCCCACCTGCAGAAGGCCCTAAGAGATAACAGATCTTGAAAACACCATGGCAGATGGCAAATCAAATGCAGAAGATAACTGGAAATAACTTGATAGGCAGCAGTAAGGATTTGGAGGTAATAGTGGATCAAAACCAGAACGAGAGTCAACAGTGTAACACGGTGTAAAAAAAAAACAAATGCCATTTTGTGTTGTATGAATAAATATCAATATCCACAAAGTTCTAGTGTGTCTCTCCTCAGCACTAGCTAGACCTTTCTTAGAGTCCTGCATTCAGTTTGAGGCTTCCCATTGCAAGGAGATGTTGACAAACTGAAAAGTATTTATTTGTTCAATTTTTTACCCCATCCTTCTCACAAAGGCTCAGGGCAGCTTACAAAGATATAAAAAACATAGAAACATATATAAACATAAATCAATAAACATCTAAAAACAGTTTAAATCCCCTGAACTCCCCTTCCCTCAAACCCTCTCCCTAACTCCTCCATCCAACTGCCCCCAACCCTATCCCAGCTTGCCAAAAACCTGGTCAAACAAAGACCTTTTTTACACAGCCCCCGCAGATTGGGGGTGTGTGTCCATGGGTGCACTGGTGCATGCACGGTGGGTGGGGTGTGCATATGGATGCGCACACACTCATCCCCCACTCAGCCCCATGCACGGAGCAACCGCCGTTTCCCCCGGTTGCTCTGTGCATGGGAATGAGTGGGGGGGTTACATAGGGGGTGTTTTCAGACGTGACAGGGCCGATTGGCCCCGTCACAAAAACAATAAAGTCATCCCCCACCAGAACGACCCCGTCACGCCCTAACAGACGTGCCGGGGTCGTCCCGGCGGGGAATTGGGGAGGGGGCGGGGCTGCGCGGTGCAAAGTGCGGCCGCACAGCCCCGTCCCCTCCATGCTGCTCGCCGCCCGCCCTCTGGGGAGACGGGCGGCCAGCAGGGCCAATGCGGCCGCACCGTCTGGCCGAATCCGCCATGGCCCGGAATCCCGCCGGTACTTCCGGGCCGTGGCGACCAACCAGACGTTACTTTTCTTTGATCCCCGCCGGGAATCACTTTCACCACACTTCCCGGGGAAATGGTGTGGCTAGCCCGGGAAGCGTGGTTGAAAGTGACCCCATGTGGGGATTGAGCGTGGCGAACATTTGGTGGCCGCCAAACAGACGTGCAAGTCACAGTGACCACAGGTGGGTATTCACCGTGGGAGAGCCCCATGTAAAAAGACCCAAAAAGGTCTTGTATCTCTTCCAAAAGATGAGTAATACTTAGGTGGACCTCCAAGGGGAGGTCTTCTCCTTTTAAAGAACAAAAAATATTTATTTTTATTTATTTACATTTTTATCCCACCCATTCCTGATTCCCTCATAGCTCAGAGTGGGTTACAATACTTTAAAAAAATCTATAACAATACACAAAATAAACCCAAAGTTTAGAGTACCTGCATAAAACAAGCAAAAACAGGCAAAATCCCTTAACCCACAACATCAATCCTATCCCCACCTGCCAAACAGCTGACCAACAAGAAGGCACATTGCCTCTGGAGATGAGCCGGTTCGGGTGCAGACAAATCTCCAAGGGAAAATAAAAGTCATAGGAAGAAGGGCTAATGGAACTGGGAATGTTTAGCATGGAGAAAAGATGATTATGGGGAAACAGACAATAGGTGGGGTAACAATGGAGGGCAGTGCACATGGAGAGACATGGATATATTAATGAAGCTAAATGGCTACAGGTGCACATGTTTAGCTGAATTATAAGAGTGGGAGGGGAATCCTGAAGGATGAGAGAGTATGGGTGGGCCATATCAGATGTTATCCTTCATTAGGCCACATTACCCACATCAACCTACGATGCAACTGACCATCTGTCCAGCAGTTGCCAGATGTTCACCAACTTCCACCTCAGGGTGGGCACCTGTCTGCTATGTGATGTGTCTGCTGGAGAAGGCCAGTGATGCATCGCGGTCTACCACTGCCTCACCCAGGCTAATGTGGGGTCATGGGGATGCCTCTCGTGTGGTCAGCCCATGCAGCCATGCTGTGAGATGAGGTCCGATGATTGGGCCCGGAGAAGCGTGCTCACCCCGGTCGCCAAAGAGCTGAGGGGGGGTGGCCTCCACTTTTCTCCTGTTGGTGCCAGTAGGGACGTTTTGCATGAGTTTGATGGGTGGGAGAAAACCTTCACACAACACTGGTCTCCATAGGAGAAAGCAGAACAGGTTGTATTCCATGTAAAGCTGAAATGAATTCTTCATGCGAATGCCAAAATTCAATTCCCATTTCTTTCCCTCTTTGTTTGCCAAAATGTCATTTAATTTTTTCAGTTCATCCATTTCAGTCATATTGGTTTCTTCATTTTGTTCATTTTGATCTTTCAGTCCTTCGGTCAGTAGTATTTAGTACTGTTGCAAACTGTTTCTTAAACTCCCTAAACTTGCTGCTGTGCTAATAACAAGAGTGCGATAGCACCGTTGTCTGATCATTGAGTGCAAAACAGTGTTAAACAGTACCGAAGGAAGAAATGAAATGAGCAAACGGGAATGGACAAAATGAAGAAACAAAGGATGGGGTATTACACGACTGAACAAAAATTGTTTGTATATTCAGTGGTGCCCCAGAAAATCACTGAAGTGATGATGACCGTCTGGTCTTGTGACTTGGCGGGGATTGGGACACCTGTCATTGATGGGGTCCGGCCCACTCTGGTCACCGGAGCACATTACACATGTGCTCCGAAATCTACACTGGCTGCCTATCTTTCCAGGCACAATTCAATGGACTGGTTTTGATCTTTAAAGATGTAAATGGTCTGGGTCCCATATATCTGAAAGACCGCCTATCCTACCATGTCCCACTGCGGCCCCTACGGTCGGCCAGGGACGCCCTCCTGCACGTTCTGTCTGTTACCCTTGTCCGTGGGGTGGAGGCGCACGGGAGATCGTTCTCAGTTGCTGCCCCCGTGTTGTGGAACTCCCTTCCCCAGGAGGTTTATTTATATATTATTTTAATTTTTACCTTCCTGCCAATGGCAGCTCATGGCATCTTACAATATATAAAATACAAGTAAAAAACAACCAAAAGATAAAATACCCCACAACCCTACACCATCTCCCCTACCTCCTCATTCACCCCATCTCTGCACAATACCTCCCCTCCCATAACCCTGGTTTGTTTGAGCCCGAGCCTGGCTCTCTTCTGGAGGCGGTGCAAACCTTTCTTATTCAGGAAAGCATTTGGGAGGCAGGGATAGATGGGGTTTGTTTGGGGTTTTGGGTGGGATGGGGGTTAGGGGAGGGGGGTGTTGTGCAGGGATAGGGGTGAGTGAGGAGGTGGGGGAGATGGTGTAGGGTTGTGGGGTATTTTATATTTTATAATTTTGGTTGTTTTTTACTTGTATTTTATATGTTTTAAGCTTCCCTGAGCCACCGTTGCCAGGAAGGGCAGGGTAAAAAAAATTTAAAATTAAAATAAAATAAAAAAATTAATTATTTAATAATGTAAAAAAAAATCTTTATGAATGCAGAATGGAGCACTCTTTTCAGCCCAATTCTGTGAGCTTCCCTCTGTGTTCCAAGTATTGTGTGAATGATCCTTCACCACTCAGGGAACATCCAGGGAAGAGGGGAGGGGCAAGAGTTTGATATAACACTCAGTCCTCATGTACAGAAACACGTCATGGGGTCACAGGGAGGGACCAGAGCAGAGATCGCGCTGCCTCCCGCTTGCTGTCAGCTGGTTGTGTAAAGGAGTTTTTCAGTGTGGGCAAACCCACCAACTAACAGCTGGGGAAGACAGCATGGGACAGCCCTTAGGGACAATTTGATCCTCACCGTAAAGTAGAATAGCCTCTACGCTGTTCTAATTGATGCCAGCTTATTTATTTAAATTTATATCCCAACCATCCCACAAAAACCAGTCTGAGTGGATACTATGCTACGCATGAGATCGTCAAAAAGCAGCCCCTATCCAATGGGTGATTCCTATTGTACCCCTTTTGTGGGGGGATATTAAGTGCAGAGTATGTAGAAATGGCTCTCTTCCACCTGGTTATTCTCAGCTGTTGGAGGAAGCGATTAGATCCCAGTCACATAAAGGGGCTGTGTAACAAGCTCTGAATTCAGTCTCATCTTTTCTGTCCTTTTCTGTGGCTCAGCATCTACTGTTCTTCATTTCCAACCTGAAAGGAAGCATGCTGGGACTGGTTGTAGCTAATGCCTACCGACTGGTTTATCTGTTGGCGTGGCTAGAAGGTAAATACAAGTGATGTATGGTTGCAGATAACACACAGGCAGCCTGTGCGGGGTGGTTTTGTTTGAATTATATATTAGGACAGAATCTGTTTCTGTCTTGTAAACTTGTTTTGTGGAGGCAGCAGCCACACTGGGATGGAGGGGAGGGGAGGGGGTGTTTGTGAGTGAGTGAACTAGGGGGAGCAAAGATAAATTGATCTCGCTCAGCATGTAATAAATGATTTCTTGCTCTGCTATTGTCTGCCAGGATAAGAAAGCAAAAGGTGCAGAAGAGTAAGACACACACTCTGCCTTTCTGCTGAATCAGAGGAATTGGCATCGACAGCAAACCCATTTCAGAGAGATGGTAATTTATAATTCTGGTGGCTGGAAACGTATCGCCGTGTTCATCTAGGACATGAGATCTTTTGCCTCTTGAAGGGAATGGAAAATTTCCCATTGATTTTCCTAGTGGAGGATCATGTTTGCAATGAGACCATGTACAGCTAGATTTCCCAAAGAGCTCAGCACCCAGAATCAAGGCCGCAGATTCAGAAGGTTTTGACTCCCACATAGGCACCCATTCTAGTGACACTTTCTGAAATGCCAAGCGCCCCGAGTCTCGCCTATGGCCATATGTTGAAAAGGCCTCAATGTGCTCATAATCATAAGCTGGGAGAGGGGCTCTTTATAGAACCCATCCCATAGCCAGGGGAAAAAGTCCAGGAACTCACTCTGTCCAGGGTGTAGCTAGGTTGGAACAGGCCCTGATTCAGAAAATGGAACGGAGTTCCTTGGCCCCGCTCCCAGTGGCAGGGACCACTGCTGCACCACGGTTCCTGAGGCTCATGTGCCACTGCCCATGGGTCTGTACTAAATAAGCTTCTGACCTAAGGCAGTGACTAGATGGTGCGGTGACCCAACCCTGGGGCACTGCCCTAAGTAATTCCCTCTTCTATGGGCTTCCAGCAGTGTTTCTCCAGGGCTTGCAGCTTGCTCACAATGTGGCAGCACAGCTGCTTACTGGGTTAGGCAGCCATGATCATATTACGCCTGCCCTGCGTTCTCTGCATTGGCTGCCTGTAGTGTCAGATTGAATTTAAGATTGCATTGCTGGTTTCTAAGGCCCTGAGAACAGTATAGGCCCTGGTTATATTTGAGACCTGCTCCTGGAGCCATGCCCTGATGGTTATCTGTGCTCAGAAACCATGTGCTGCTTGGGGAACCTGCCATTGTGCCTTAAGTCAGGGGACAATCAGGCTTTTGCTGTGGTGGGTCCCTCAGTGTGGACCTTCCTCCCTCCAGATGTCCATCTCATTTCCTCCATCCTCATCTTTAAAAAGTACCTGAAAAAGTATTTGTTCTTCTGATGCTTTTAGGATCCACTACTTGTTCCCCTTAATGTGTTTTCTCCTCCTTTCCCTTTTTAATTGTTGGTTTTTAAAATGGATTTCTGTTTTAAATTGATTTTTTATTGTTTTTATTTATATCTGTTGTATAAAAGTGCTCCAAGTGCCATTTGGCAGTGGTGGCGGGGCACTATAAGTTATATTGCAATGTAACCCCCAAGCCCACACACCCTGCAGCTCCGGGGATGAAGCAGGAACCGTGCCTGCTTCATTCCCCAGGTTGCGGGGTGTGGGCTCGGGGGTCGCAGCAGTGTGGGTTGCACTGCTGTCCCATGCTCCTTGCTGCGCACACACAGGGCACATATACACCTGAGCACCACTGCACCTGCTACCGACGTAGGATTGCACCCATTGTAGCCAACCCATTTTTCCCATTTCAAATTGAGTTCTACGAAGTGGATACAAATCGCTATTTGGTTCTCACTTGTTTTCCTGAAATTAATATCAATTTAGATTATTTCCATTTGGATATTTCATGTGTTTTGGTTCAGTTAGAATAATAAAGCTGAAAGGGTACCTCGAGGGCCATCTAGTCCAACCCCTGCTTGGATGCAGCAATTTTGGTTATTCCAGTCATTTGGGTATCTTTGGTTACTCCATTTCTGTGCAATAACACTAACAGTGCTGAAATAAATAATGGGTTTTGTATTCACAAATACTATTTGCATTTTTCGATAGTCCTCCAAAAATCCGAATGATAACTGCAGTCAAAATGGATATTTGAATATCCACTTCTCCATTTTTTCAATGATTTGGTTATCCAGATAATCAGTTATTACTGGCACTTCATTTTCATGTAGCACTACTGCCCATGTGCAAAGAGCCAAAAACAAAGTAACTGAACAACCAAATAACTGAATAGGTCGACAACAAAAAAATGACCTGGAAACCCAAATGATGACTATCCAGCAAAGATGGACTCAAGTAACATTCATGATCCATTTCAGCAAACATGGAACAAATTGGGCAAAATTAATGGATATGAGATTCACCACAGATATTTTTTTCAGCACTAACCAAAATATCAAAATGACCAAAATAACTTGGCATATGAATATCATTTTACTGGCAAATAATTATTTTGGATTTTGGTGGGTTATCCAGAAATGCAAATAATACTTATTGAACAAAAAATGCATCTCATGTCAACTTTAATGTTGACTATAATAATAATAAAGTTTAATAAGTCGTGACCAAGGTCGTGACTACAAAGTAATACAATAACACACAAAATACATAAAGAGAAATAGAACCATTCATAATGTAACATGGCTCAGTCATGAATATTTGATCCTGAAGAATGGGAACAAAATTTCTACTGCTGACCATGACATTAGGGCAAATTTGCTGAAGACAGAACTACATTTTGCTGCAACATTAAAGGCTTCTGCTACATAAGGTTTTAAATACCTTGCCTTGACATTTATGGATATTCTGAATTTTTAATAGGCTCTTTTCTTTGTGAGCAAATTTAATTCCATTATTAAATAATACGTTTTGGCCCCGTACGGCTGCTGCTAATTACTCACGTGCTGACTGATTTTTAAACCTTGTTGAGAAAACCTATAACATTTATTACTCTCATTAAAAAGGCCTAATGTGAAGTGGGTTTTTTTACAGGCTCTCCAATTGCTCTCCCATGAAAAAATAAAATAGATAAAATAATTTTTCACTAAACTAATTAGAGAAGTGGAAGATGCTAATGCATTTTGCCAACTGTCTCCCCTCTGCTAACATGTGCAGTGGTCACGGCTGTTCAGAGATGCTTTGATTCTCTGTCAGAAGAAAGAGGATGTAGTTGGGCATTCTCTTTTGCAAATTGGTTAATGCCCTGATGCTAGACTAAATTTTGTCCATGCTCACTGTTTAAATAAAACATCAGCTCTTTTCCTTACAAAGGAAGCCCCTAAAGAGAGACTAGCAATTATTCCACACTCAATTTTAAAAGGAGCACTGTGCCCAGAATCAGGACCAGATTTTCATAAAGAGCTGAGCTGCCTTTCCCTCAGAGTGCTCAGGTGCTGTAATTTTTTGAGCCACTGGATGTTCAACATTTTCGAAAATTCATCCTGTACATTCTGTTGCCCAAATGGGAGCTGAATGCTCTTGGAAAATAAAATCCTAATATTGGATGTTGAGCACTTAAAAATCCTGCCATGAGTGCTTGGGAAATCCTGCCCATCCTCTTTCTCGATGAACCCAGGTCCTGCAGTCTCAGTGATTTCCCAGTGCTTGCAGTTGCTAGCAGTGAGTGCTTGCTTTCCCAGTGCTTGCTAGCATCCTCATCTGCAGGATGAGGCAGAGCAGACTGAAGCTGAATCCTGATAAGACGGAGGTGATGTTGGTGGGTAGGGCCGCGGAGGTAATGGCTCTCCTTGTGGAGGGGATCCGCCCCCCGCTGGCCCTGCAGGTGCGGAGTTTGGGGGTTCTCTTGGACCCTGGTCTCTGCCTGAATTGTCAGGTGGAGGCGGTGGCAAAGGGAGTCTTCCACCAATTACATCTTGTGCGGAGGATCCAGCCATATGTTTCAAGCTCTGACCTGGCCACCCTCATCCATGTGTTCATCACCTCAAGGCTGGAGTACTACAATGCGCTGTATGTGGGGCTGCCCTTGGTGATGACTTGGAGGCTGCAGCTGGTGCAGAACGCGGCGGCCCATCTCCTGACGGGGACGGGTCGTAAGAAAGCACATTACACCAGTGCTCCGGGCTCTGCACTGGCTGCCTATAGCGTTCCGGGCCCAATTCAAGGTGCTGGTTTTGACCTTTAAAGCCCTACACAGTCTGAGCCCCTCCTATCTGAGAGACTGCCTCACTCCCTGGGCCGTGGGGCGACCTCTGCGGTCTGCCGGGGGCACCTTCATGGAAGTCCCCCGGGTAAACCGGGGGCACAATGGAGAGGGCGTTCTTGGTGGCCACACCACAGCTGTGGAACTCCCTCCCAGAGGAAGCTTGTCTTGCTCCCAGCCTGTTGGCCTTTCGTCGGGTCTGTAAGACCTGGCTGTTTGTCCGGGCCTTTGGAGGAGGGGGGAATGAGGGTGGGGGTGGGTTGTTTTTGTTTTTTGCCAGTGGTTTTACCTCTTTTTACTGTTTTTATTGTTTTAGTAACCCCTTCCTCTATTTTTAATTGTTTTTAAATGTTTTGTAAGCTGCCCTGAGCTGCCATAAGGCTGGAGGGAGCGGGGTAGAAGTCTTTAAATAAATAAATATAAATACAATGGGAAATCCATGGGCAAGCATACCCAGCTTAGCTGAAGATAGAACCTGGAGCAAAAGTGGTACTGAGGATTGCATCTCTGGTGCTTGGTTGCACAATTCCCTCCCAGGAGTCACTTTGAAAATTAGTACAAGCTCTGAGGACTCACTGCGTAGAGGTTGTGGGTGGGGGTAGGGTTGCCACCTTCAGTAGTTTTTATCTGACACTTCCATTTTGGCCTATGGAAGTCTCGGGTAAAAACCCACCACAGGTGGCAACCCTTAGACCACTTCTAGATGAGCGACTCTACTGACTGGCTTGAAGGAAGCGCTTCCTGAAAAGCCGCGTGAGGGATATTTAGACACATCAGATGTAGCTGGCATAGGGATCGCAGCTTGCGCTGTCTCTTTGAAGACATATTTGGAAAGCCTTGATATGGAGGTAAGTAGAACCGCCCATCTAAAAGCCGACTAAGTGGGGATGTTTAAGCTGTTTTTTCAGCATGGGGGACGGAAGGGAAGTGTCCAGATCAAGAATCTGTACCACGGATCCATCGCTTATTCATGTGTACATGCCCACATTTCTGCTTCCTCCCCCAGAGTTCACCGTTTTAGAGCTTTAGGATATTATTATTATTATTATTATTATTATTTATTATTTATTAATAATTTTATTTTATCTCCTTCTAATTTTAATTGTATATGATCTTGTAATTGTATATATGTATTTAGGCTATGGCAAAGGCTAAGCCATAATAATAATAAAACTAAACTATTATTATTATTATTATTATTTTATTATAATAATAAGCATTTGTATAGACACAGTCCCTGCCTACGGCTTACAATCTAATAGACTCGGAGAGGGAAGACAAGGAGAGGGGGCATAGGGAGAGACAAGGGCTAAAACGTTCAAGCAGATGCAAAGTCTCAAGTGCACGTGCTTGGCTTGGTTGCAGTTAGGGAGGAGTCAGGGGGAGGATAGACAGTAAGTATTGAGAGGGAAGTTCTAATGGGTCGGGAAAGGCAGTGAGGAAGAGGGGGGGGTTTGAGGAGGGATTTGAAGGTGCGAAAGGAGGGGGCAAGGCGGATGTGGGGCTGAAGGGAGTTCCAGGCATGGGGGCAGCAAGGGAGAAGGGATGAATGTGGTTAGGTGAGCTGGGGAGACGAGGGAGAGCAAGGGAGTGGAGAGTGCGTGGAGGAGTGTGTAAGGAGATAAGGGCTGAGAGATAAGGGGGAGCCAAGTTATGAAGGGTTTTGTAAGTAAATAGGAGTTTGTGAAGGATATGTGCGGGAAGGGGGAGCCAGTGAAGTGAGGAGAGAAGAGGCTGCACGTGGTCGAAACGACGGGCTGAGTGGATGATCCTAGCAGCAGAGTTTTGGATGGAAATAAGGGGGGACAGATGAGAGCAGAGAAGGCCAGCAAGGAGGAGGCTGCAGTAGTCAAGGCAAGCGAAGACCATGGCATGAACAGGGGTTTTGGCTGAAGAGACAGAGAGAAAGGGACGAATCTGTGCAATGTTATGGAGGGCAAAGCGACAGGACTTGGCAACAGAGTCGATGTAAGGTTTGAAGAAAAGGTGAGTGTTGAAGACGAAGCCCAAGCTACGGACTTGGGGGGACAGGATGGATGGTGACTCCATCAATAAGGATGGAGAGGGAAGAGGGGGAGGAAGGGTAGGGAGGAAAAATAAGGAGTTCAGTCTTAGCCATGTTGAACTTGAGCTGACGTTGGACATCCAGGCGGAGATATCAGAGAGACAGTTGATGAGGCAAGCTTGGACAGAAGCGGAGAGAGAGGAGGTGGAGAGATAGAGTTGAGTTTCATCAGCATAAAAGTGATATTGGGAGCCGTGGGACAGTGGGAGGCAATGAGTTTGCCAACGGACAGGGTGTAGATAGAGAAGAGAAGAGGGCCCAGAACAGAGCCTTGGGGAATCCCAACCGAGAGGGGGAGGGAGGAGGAGTTGGAATTGGGTAGAGACACCTTAAAGGAGTGGTCAGAGAGGTAGAAGGAAAACCAGTCAAGGACAGAGCTGCAGAAGCCTAGGGAGCGAAGAGAGTCCAGTAGGAGTGAGTGGTCGACAGTGTCAAAGGCAGCAGAGAGGTCAAGGAGGACAAGAATGGAGTAGGGGCGCTGAATCCATGGGCCAGATCTAGGAATGGGGAAAGCCCCTCCCCCCCCCTCCCCCCAACAAAAAAAACCAACCTAGCTGCAGGCTTCATTTGGTCTCTGGGCCTGAGATTCTTCACCTCCGGTCTAACTGATAGTGAAAAGAGACTGGGAAGGAATTATTCCCCAAGTCAGACTGACTGGAGACTCTGGATGATTTTTATCCTTATCCTAGAGCACTGGGTGTTGTGACTCATTTGTTGGAGTGATCTGAGTCTATTATTTTTAATATTATTACATTGGATTTTGATTTATATGCTGCCTTTCTCCAAGAAAGGACTCTACAAACAGGCTACAAGCAACATTCTACCCCCCTAGTCCCCATCTCCCTCCCCCCCCATAACCTTCGCACACTTCATATCACAAATAAAAAAACATAATACAATTAATTAAGCAGCCTCAACATAACAGAGCAGACTTGAAATTTAGCCCCTCAAACCCAAAACATCCAGGCACACACAACCAAGTGAACAAGTATATACCCAACCTCTTCCACCCTCCACCTCTTCCCACATTTAACCCCTACTCCATATTCCCCCCACCCCTATCTCCCTGCCCTTGCAGGGGGTCTCTAACACTAGGTGTTTCGAGATGTAAAAAAATCCATTGTGCATTGAAATGGCTGATTTCATTCCGATCCTGTAGTTGCACCTACAGACTTTCATGCTGTTGTATGCTCCAGCAGCTACCCGAGAGTCTCCTATCACCAGCTCTTGCCTGGATATGTTTCTGTCAACCCTAGGAATACCAGAGACTAGAAGTCGGCAATGTGCTTATCTATATGGAACAGTACTATGTGCACAGGTGGGAGGAGATAATTGTGGACTGCATCTGAGGTATCTGTGAAAAAAGAGAGTTAATAGTATACAAATAGGCTTAATGACCAGATGCATTCCAGGATCACCTCTGGAACCCTTTTAAAATATCGGCATTAGATTTGCTACCCTCCAGTCCTCGGGTACAGTGGCAGATTTTAGTGATAGATTACAAATTACCAGTAGTAGGTCTGCAATTTCATATTTGAGTCCCTTCAGAACTCTGGGGTGAATACCATCTGGTCCTGGTAATTTGTTAGTTTAATTTGTCAACTTGCTCTGGAACCTCTTTCAGAGTCACGTTGATTTTCGTCAGCTCCTCCAATTCATCACCTACAATGAATAGTTTCAACGTGGGTAACTCCCCAACATCCTCCGCGGTGAAGACTGAAGCAAAAGATTCATTCCGCTCTGCAATGGCCTTATCCTCCCTGAGTGCCCCTTTTACCCCCATGTCATCTAACAGCCCAACTGACTCTCTAGCTGACTTTTTGCTTCTGATGTGCTTGGGAAAGTTTTTATTGTTAGTTTTGGCATCTTTACAAAGTCGCTCCTCAAATTCCCTCTTGGCCTGCCTTATTAACTTTAGGCTTAAGCCCCCAAACAAATAGCTAGGAGTCTGTCTAGTAAGTTCATCACAGGGATCTTCAAAAGCCCCTTTGCAAGCTTACGAGAGAAATGGGCAAGTGGCGGCTAAGGAACCACATGCGATCTTGGGCACCTGTGCCGTGACTCTTGCTAGAGGTGGCTGCCTGGGATGGGAGATGTCCGTGTGGCTGCCTCAGATGCAAGAGACTGAGCTGCCATTTCTGCTGCCAGAGCCTCTTTCCTGGGGGCCATAGGAGCAGGGAAAGCATGCCCTGTGCTGCTACTGATGCTGCCTGAACTGCCCAGACCCCCCTGGGAGCCAGAGCTTCAATGGAAGGGATGGGGGAGTTGGGAAAAGCCTCGCTGCCCTGTTCTTGGGATCGATGTAAGGTGTTTTGTGGCTCTCAATGGGTGTTTGCAAACTGACGTGGGACTGCCCACCTCTGGGGCTACTTTGGAGGTGCACCTTTGCACTCACCCACTCCCAGCCCTGCCAGGGTCTGACTCAGATGGATCTGGCAGGTTCCTCAGCCTGTGATCCACCTACACGGCATCCCCACATACCCCACAGAATTACGGACTAGAGTGTCCACATTGCTATGGTGTTGCCTGGGCTGCTTTGGGCCAGTGCCCCGGGTTTGGATATTCCAGAGTACCACAGGGCAGGTGCAGCCTACTCTGTGCCTGCTCTGCCTGCACATCTGGTGGGGCACCTTCAGAGGGATGGGCCACTGGGGGAGGGGGGTGAAGCAGGCTGCACCGGGGCAGCCCGTCCATCTTAAAACACCCAATGACAAAAATGTTGGTATGCAAGTCTTGCACTTGAGAGCTTTGACCACCCCTGACTAAGGAGGACAAGATCCATAGTCATGCAAGAGAACAAAGCAAGAAGAGAAGTAGGATTTCTAGGACAAAGAACATTGTGGGTGTGATCCTGTCCTCACTGAAGTCAGTGGCTCAGTTCCCATTTACTAGGGATGGGCGAATAGAACTGAGTTCAGAAATTTGGTTCGGTTCAGTTCGAAAATTCGGTTTGGAAGTTCGGTTCGGTCGACCGAACTATTTGAGTTCGGTCCAAACTTCCGAACAAAGTTCAGAAATTCAAACCCCATTGAACTAAATGGAATATTATCTTTTAGGGATGGGCGAACAGAGCCGAGTTCAGAAATTAAGTTCAGTTCGAAAATTGAGTTCGGTTCAGAAGTTCGGTTCGGTCAGCCAAACTGGTCGAGTTTGGTCCGAACTCCAAACCGTGTTTGCCCATCCCTACCATTGACGTTATTGGCAGAGAAATGCACCCTGTCTGTGTGTATGTGTATACATATGTGTTAGAGCCCGGTGACTTGACATGAATCAAATGGGATCTGACTGGGCAGGTGCATTTCTGACTTAAAACCCTCAAGCTGGATTGGGTTAGGCTCCCCAGCAGTGGGAGTCCTTACCCCTCACAGAGGGTGTTTTTACACACATTTCTCCTGGATATTTGCTGTTCCATCCTAAAATTTTCATGTGTCTAAATCACTCATCCAGATCTTAAACATCTGGATCATTGAACGTCTGCATAGAACTTCTCCCAGAACTTTTGTGTGTAAAAAGTTCTTGTGGTAAACTTCTTTGCTCCAGGGAGCTGTGGTCACTTGGTTTCCATGACAGCCTGTCACGTCTACAGCTGTGGCTACTTTAGGCTGCCTCAGGGCAGTGTTTGTGTGAAGAATGCATCCAGTAACTCCCTCATGGCAGTGTGTGTGTGTGAACAGTGCATCCGGAACTTATTTGTGGACTTGTAAACCCATAAGATTGAAAAATATGGAACTTTAAGATGTGCGTAAAAATGCCCAGAACATTGGGACATCACAATGCTCTTTGGGGGGGTAGGTGCCAAAGGCTGTTGAAAACACCTTCACTCCTCCCATTTTCTGACACAGCTCTGCCTTTGATGGAGTGCCATGATGCCATGGTGCCCTGTGGAGGTATGGCCATGTTGGAAAGCAGGCAAGCAAGGTGATGGTCTTCCCCACCCCTTTTGTGATGTAGTGCTGCCTTTGCATATCATGACACTTCATGAGGGTGTAGGGCCATTGGCATGCCTCAGGCTGTTACAGACTTACTCATCCCAGGTTTGTCCTGGCCTGAGCAGGACTCTAACATGTGTGTCTCTCTTGTATATTCAACGATCATCTGAGAACAAACTGACATTTGAGGCACATGCCTCAGTGAGACGAGTGTTTTCCTCTCTGTTTCAAGAAGGGAAAAAGTCCTACCAGATCCAAGCTCCATACACCAAATTGTAAAGCTGACATGTTTACTATTAGATCCTTTCCGTAAATCCATGATGATAACCATAGTCAGAGTCAAATACCTAATCCTTAGATGAAGGCAAAAATGAGAATGCATCGAATGGCTGAAAATAAATGCGAGGGATTTAATGTGGGAAAGACCATACGAAGGCTTCAGAATAAATCAAGGGAATGTGGATTCCCTGCTTCCATTTCATAAACCCTTTTTGAAGATGAGAGAATATAAATCCGGATGAGTGTTCATCACCCAGCTTATTACTAACCTGCTTCCCAGCACTATCCCCTCATAGAAACACTAGCACAAACCTAATTTACTAAGCATCAGTCACACAACATGAAAAATGCATGGGCTCCCGTAAAGCCAAGCAGTCCTTGGAATGCTAATTAGTAAGTGAACAGAGCTCCTTACATAACCTCCCATTCACACCTCCTCCATTACGCTGTCTAGCCAACGACGTACTACTAGCCATGTGGATCTGGACATCTAATTCCCATTAATTTTAATTATTTAATGCCATTTCCATTCATTTTAATGGGAAATGAGCATTCAAAGCACTTGGGTGGCTGCGAAAATTTCATCCTAAATTAAGAGTACCTGTTTATGCAACACCATAATTAAAAAAAACACACTGGGACATAAAGGGTAAAATCCTGCCTTCCCTCTCCCCCACTAAAGCCAACAGGCAGTTTGATATTGACATCAGTGGGTGCCACCAGATGTAATGATAAACACGTTGTAAAAACACCGCATGTTGCATTTGGTGATGTCATCATAGTCATGTATACTGGCTGTACAAACGTTACCACAGCTGTTTTGGACCAGCTACCCAGTAGTCTACTAGCTGTTGCCGTTTCAAAGAAATTAATCTAAAGTACTGTGAATTCTGCAAAGCCAGAATTCCTTGTTATTGTGACCCTTCCCCACTTCCCCCACTTGTGGCTGCTGCCTCACTGCCATACATTGCTGCCCTCGCCCTCCTTTCATAAAATGCTTGTGAAAAAGAATATTGGTTTAGCTGTTGGTACAGGACCCTCATGTTCCCCTGTGTTCTCTGAGTTCAGACGGGACAGTATTCCCCAGGGCCGGGCCCTAAACAAGGCTGGTAGGGGTCATGACCTAGATCCCCTGGTTGGAGGAGGCCCCTCAGGGAGGCCAATCCTGATAGCTACAGGACCAGCACT
Source organism: Sphenodon punctatus (assembly GCA_003113815.1). NCBI lineage: Eukaryota > Metazoa > Chordata > Lepidosauria > Sphenodontia > Sphenodontidae > Sphenodon > Sphenodon punctatus. The sequence continues at coordinate 1,909,443 of QEPC01010657.1, read as the reverse complement.
CCTGAGGTACCAAGACGGTCTGCTTCTGCAGGACCCTCTCTCACCTGCGACTCTCAGCCCCCCAGGCTAACCACTTCCTCTGTGGCCCTGCCTCCCCTCCTCTCACCTCACCTCCTGGGGTAAGGGAGCAGTGCCCTGCAGAAAGTGGCTGCTCCCTGGGCTCAGAGTCTCGCACAGCAACAGCACTGCTGCTTCTCCTCTGCCCAGCATCCTGCCACAGTGCTACT
>QEPC01010657.1:1862911-1899627 GCA_003113815.1 Sphenodon punctatus | reverse complement strand
TTTATGCATGTTGCAGGGCTGTATTGGTGCCCTATGCAGCCCTGAAACATGCATAAATGACCACCAAGGGTGGTTAAAGGGTGGTTAGCGTCATGTCTGTTTTCACCCTATGATGTTAATCTACTGGCTGTAAAAGAAATCTCAGCTCGGATTCTGTTTTCAGCAGATCCAGCCATTCTGATTATTTCACGGGAATGAAGGTCTGATTCCCTGTACTGTGCACACACAAAACGGCGGCACCCATACTAGACACGTGCAGAATTGCAACATCTATATGCAAAATGACAGCACCCTGGACTGTGCTGCCATTTGCGCATGTCGCCATTTGTGCATGCACAGTGTAAATGCAAAATGGCAGCACCCTGCAGCTGGAACTTTGGCTGGAATTCTGCCGCAGGATGGAATCCCAATGGACATTCCAAAAAATTTTCCACGAAGATGAAATGCTGGTTTCACTTTAGGCCTAACTTACTGCAGTTGTTTGGCAGCTTGATGTGAAGCTATCTGCTTCTCTGGTGGTGGTGGGAGTGGAAGCAATAGCAGGAAATATTTGAGGAGGGGAGATTACCTGCTATCCCTTGGAATCATCCCTGTTGAAAAACTACAGGATTTAAATGAAAATGAAATTCTTTAGATATGATTGAAAAAAACCTTTTGAACAAAAATCACTTACTGAATGTCTTGCTATGGAATTCCATAGGGTGATTTTAAAAATGTACAGAAATGTTGTTATTCTCAGTGAAATTCTACAGATGCAATCCCAAGCCCTTTGAAGTCAGTGGAAAAACTTTCATTTAATTAGGTAGGTGAAGATTGTACCCGATATGATTCCCCATACTCTACTCGCATGTGACTTCTTGCACTAACTTTTAAAGAGTGCATATCTCATTTTGGATAGAAAATTTAAAAATGCAAAAATAAAATTGAGAAAGTGTCAATTTCTGTGTGGAAATTGCTCACACATCATCATTAAAGGATGATCATTAAAGGGAAGCTCAAATTGGTTAAAGGTATCTTCAGCTCAGTAGGGAACTACTTGTATAAGTTTGCAGGAGCTGGATATTAATACATAAAACCATTTTTAACAAAGTTTTGAAACATTTTCAACATTTGCAAAGTTAGAAGAGAGAGAGAGAAATCCTAAGCAAATGTTATGAAAACCCATACATCTTATTGTCAGTTTAATCACCCGGCATATCTTCTTGAGACCGTAAAGATTGCCTAGTTTTAAACTCTCCATTTACACCTCTCTTGCTAAGACATCATTAATTTTACATTACCATATCATTACACAGTAAAGAAAAATAAAGCAACACTAATTTCTATCCTAAAGGGTAACCGTTCAGTGTTCAAATGAGAAAGAGAGGTTGCTGAATGGCACTCAACTTTAGTTGGTTGCAATTTTATCAGGCACTGGGAAAAGCAAAGCAGGAAGCTGCTTGCTAACACTGCTAGCTGCAGCGAGGTTCAGTTACTTTGCACTTCACCATTCCACTCAAATGCAAAGGTCACGTGAGTCAGAGTTGGTTAAACCTTTGAAGAGGATGAACATAAGTGTGCAAGCAGAGAGAGGGGTCTGGAGGAATAAAGGCAGAGTCCAAGCAGCCTGAGTTGAGATCTCAGCTCTGCCCGGAGCTCATGAGGACTGGGGGAATTCACTTATTGCAACAACACATCACCAGGATGGTAAAAATAACCAATCCCATGACAGCAAACCAAAGAATGTCTCTACTAGAGGTGAAGCAAAAATTCAGTAAGAACATATTATCTGTCGAACTCAGACTCCTTGAACTGAATCCAACACAGTAGATATTGGTTAGCTCCATTGGTTTGTTTGGTTAATTGTGCATTCATAATGGCACTAAAATAACAGCAAAATTAATAACCGAACCAATTACACAGAATAAGCAGATACGTGAACGTTTGAATATGCAAATAATGACTGCATTCACACCTGATGTTGGTGACTCCCGCGAGGCATAGATGTGGCAGGGGGAGAATGCCGGAAGTACTGCCAGTGTGAACGGGATTCTGCTGCAAATTCACCGCAAATGACAGGGGTCAAAATCCAGCCCTGTCATTCATGAGTGAAGACATGGCAGAACCCTATTCGCACCGGCGGAACTTCTGGCATCCAACGCCTCCCACCGCTGTGCCTTTGCGTCACGGGAGTCGCCACTGTCAGGTGTGAATGAGGCCAATATCTGCAACTACAAATCTGCCTATTCTTCTAGGGCTGAACAAGCAGCCTTTTTTTTCCTCATGAGATTTCTCGCAAGTTTGGGCACTGGGATGGATTTCCTGGAAATTATTGCCTAAGCCCAGGGTGAATTCTCAGCAAGAAATTTAAAAAAATCACTGCACATGCACAAAATGACTGCTTTCCTTAACCAAAATGGCAACAATAGCATTGCTGGCGTTTTGGTTAAGGATGGCAGCCATTTTTCAAAAACACAAAACAGCCCGGTGGCCATTTTGCACATGCACAGTGATTTTAAAAAAAAAAACAATTTTCTTGCCAAGCAGTCAGCGAGAAATTGCAGGCATCCCAAGGGTGACTGGGAATTTGTTGAGTTTATTCAATTGCGTGAAATCTCATTCCAGCCCTAGTTTCTACTCTGGGTAATTTCAGATGTGACAGGCCGTTTGGCCCGCCACGCTGAACCCTGGACCGACCTTTAGATGTGCCGGTCTGATCGCTAACAGGGATCAGGGAGGGGATGGGACTGCACGGGGAGGGGGCGGGGCTGTGCAGCGCGACATGCGGCCACACAGTCCTGCCCCCCCCCCGCTCCCTCAGCCACCCGCCCTCGGGGAGATGATCCCGTACCGCGGTCGGGGTCACAATCCGGGATGGGCCAAAGGTAACAGATGTTACTTTTGGCCTATCTCAGATCGTGGCCAATCTAACCACGGTTCTGGACTTCCGGCTGGTTGGAGATCCAGAACCATGGTCAATTTGATCCCAGCCAGTTGTTCACTGTGGTGAACATCTGGTGGGAGCAAACAGACATTCACGGACTCACTGCCACCACATGGGATCCACTGTGATCCACCATGGTGAACAGCAATTTCGTAACATCTGAAATTACCCTCTGCGTCTCTTGTCGTCGCACCCCCCAATGAGACACAGAGACCAAAAGCTGGTTTAAAACTGGCCGCACTCTTTATTCACATAATCATCAAAGACGGTGGGTGATTGCACAAGCAATATGAGTCCAGTATGCTAGCTACTCATATTCTTATTAACTCGGTTACTGACCGGGATGTGCCCTCCCATGTCAGCACCTTCAAACCAAAGCTCCCCTTTGACATCACCCTGGCTCTGGCCGAAAAGGGGGAGCGTCCCAACTGTGGGATTGAGTAAGGAGGCGAGTACCGGCTAAGTCAGTAGACAGTGCATGTACTTACTGACCCAACTGCAGTACCCCTCCCAGGGAAATAACCCCAGTGCGTGCTGCCTCCGCCTGGCACTGGGTGTCACCTCCCCATCTCTTAAGGAGATGACTCATCTTATCCTATTCTAACCTATTTATCCTACTATAGCATACTGGACCCCCACTGCGTGCGACAATCATTGTCCTTTATTGACACTTGATTATATCATTCCAATTGCCGAATTCGTATATCTCAATTAGCCTTTGTCATTCCAATTAACCTGTGTGCTTCGTTTTCCGAATCAGTGTTTTATAATCAAGACTGATGCCAATTGTCTGTTCCAAATCCAGCCTATGTAGCCTATTCTGCACTGTTGAAGGGGCGAGACAAGCAACCCTTGAATCAGGCTAGTCGCTAAAATTCCCCTTCGGCTCCGTAATGGCAACCAGTAATGACCACAGTGCGAGAGGTGAGGTGGGTGGGGATGCTTCAGTCACATCCCGCTCCAAATGCCACTTCCATGCGGCCAGATCGGCTCCACCCTTCCTAAAAAGGGCGGAGTCTGTTCTATTCCTCAGCACGCAGGTTCTGCGCACGCGCAGAACCTGCGCACGCGCTGTGAGCTGGTTGCTGGGCTACCAGCTCCCTGGCAGGAAGCACTGCAGTGCCGCGTCATCGTTATCCTTTCCGGTCTGAGCCCCCTTTCATGATGGGGGCTTGACAAATACCCTGTCACCACCATTACAGCGGCGAAGGGGATTTCTGTTCTCTATCCTCAGTTTCTTCATTTGAGCAGTGTTGTGGTCTTAAATATTGAAGTCCATGATGTCTTTCCCCACCCTTCACCTGGCCCTAGCCCCAGACAGAATCCTGTGCCAAGACCATTCAGCTCCACAGCCCTGGTCCCAACCAATTCCAGCCCAGGTCTGACCCAATTCCCCACCTGGTTGGGATGGGTTTGCTTGGCGAACAAACTGTTCCATCTTCCTGTTGAACATCTATCTGATCAGCAGGTAGCAGAGAAACCCCATCTCTAGTGTAAACTCTCACAATGGGGCCAGAAAAAGTACCAGAAAAGCATTCCAGTGCATTTTGGGCCTAGCACTCTCGTAGGAAGGTGTGAACAGGGAAGCTGCTCTGGATATTGCACTTCCTAAGGGATTCATGCTGCCACCACCATCAGGGCCTCTTTCTGTCACCAGGGACCACCTAATGATACCAGGTACCACCTCTCCCTCTACTCCTACTACCACTGACAGCAATGGCCCCAGTGGCAGCAGAACCAGAGAGGTGTGGAGCATTGGCAACGGGAACAGCAGGGAATCCTGGCAGAGCCAGCCACACCTTTTACTTTTGGCCAAGGCCTTGCAAATTCTAATGTTGACTCTGCCAGCATCCCACTGCATCTGAGCGACGTGTATCTCACTGTTCTCAGTTTTCCAGCCCAGGCAAAATGATCACACACAGGGGAGGCAAAGCTCAGTTGTTCAAAGTTTATTGTATTAAACATTACATCTTTTAAAGGATGCTATTTGTATATTAGAATCCTCCTAGTCCCTGTTCCTATAGCCAAACATTCAGTGAACTCACACGTAACTCTGTTGAACTCTGATGTCCGTGGGCCCCCGGAAACTGTATAAATAGCCCCAGATGATCCCCGGATTGCTGTTGCATGTGACTGAGGCACTCTGATTTCCATCTCCGCTTTAAACTCTCATCTGACATTTAGATCTGATGTATTCATCAGATCTAAGTTTAAAGTAGGGCTGGAAATCAGAGTGTCTCACTCACATGCAACAGAAATCCAGGAATCATCTGGGGCTGATTATACAGCTTCTGGGGCCCCTCAGACACCAGAGTTAGCAGAGTTACGTGTGATTTCACTGATTCTCTTTAGTCATATTAGAGGGGTGTCTGAATCTCGATATGTGAGGATTTGGGTAAATACCGAACAGCTGTACAGCACTAAACAGACATGATTTCTGTCCCTCATGCGAGTAGGGGACATACTTGCACAAGGAGATAATGCATGTCCGGACTGAGGAAGGATGTAGTTAAATAAGATTTTTCCATATACACACAGAGCAGATCCCAGCTGCTGTGTTACCCATAAAGAAACTCTAGTAAATAACACAATACGTACTGCATGGAAGAACCTCTCATTTTAATCTCACTGACAACCCATTGTGGTAAATAGTGAGAAAGGGCTACTTTTGCAACTGTTTCCAGAGAGACACATGGGATCACCAAATGGCTAGGTGCTATGTGGAACATGTAGGGAATGAAATACTGTCCACAGAGAGGCCTATAATTATAACAGCAGTGAAGACATTCTTACTCCGTCCTTTAGTTAGACATCAACAGCAAGGTCATAGTCAAATTCCAGTCATTCGTCAAGCTAGTGTTCATCAAAATGGGCCTGAATATAATTTGAAGGCTGGAAATGTTCCATCTTTCATCCTAGAGTTTCTGTTCATTCATTCATCGTTATTGCGTGGCCATCTGGCCTTTGCAAAACAACACAAAACAAAACAGAACAAGACACCAAGACAATAAAATAGAGGAACAAGCACTATACAAATAATCAATAATGCAAACTAAACTTCAAAGATAAATAAAACCCAATCAATAGTACTACAAAGAAGAAAAAATAAAATAAAAACTGATTTAAAACCAACTATCAATGTAGAAAACTATTAATCCACACCAAGGGAAAAATAGAAATCAAGCATTTTACATAAAAGGAATATAAGACCAACAGCTATGTACAAAATTGCACTTATTTGGCATCAAGGCCTTGTGCTGACTTCTTAAGAAAAACAAAGAATAAAAAGTTTGCCACACTTCACGTAACCTCTTTAACACAGTCCCCAAATAACAGTTTTATATAGAAATCCCACAATTGACCAGGGACCGGAGTAATTATCAGGAGGATAAATTTCTTCCTCAGACCATTGTATAGAGGACAATCCAGAACAATATGCTTTAAGGATTCAATATGGTGCAGATTGCATTTACACACCCGCTCTGCCAAGGGGGTACCCTGATACCGGCCTTCTGTAACAGCTGAAGGAAAATAATTCAGTCTCGCCAGGAGAAAAAGCCTCCTGCTTAGTGAAGAAAGGCCACAATCCATATAAGCCCTTGGTGACTCAGAATCATTCATCAATAGGCTGTACGCGCCCAACGCCCCACAATCCCCCACTGATGCCAGCCTCTCTTGTCGGCCAATGTCAGTCAACCTCCTCGCCACTACTTCCTTTGCAGTTTGATATCCCAAAGGGGCCAGGGCTTCCAGAGAAAACCCTAAACAGTTTAACCCCTCGATACTCTCCCATGCCAACCACTCACCATCTTATCTATGACCACCAGTTGGGAGAGAGGGGCAGCCTGATTAAAATACAACCTCAACCAGTAACTGAGAGCACCCTTCCAGATCTTCTTCTGCAAGGAAATCAGACCACATTCCAGATAAATGGCTATAATATTATTTACCCCCGGGGGAGCAGTTAGCAAAGCTCGAAGAAAGCCAGATTGAATTCTCTCCAAGTTCTTAAATTTGTCCAAAGCCCACAAATGAGCCCCAAAAATCAGTTGCGGTACACATTTATGGGCGAAAACCTTAATTGCCGCTGTTACCAGCCCACCCCCTCTAGATTGAAAAATAGACAAAAGAGCTTTATTTAATTTCCTTGCCCTTTCTTGTGCAGCAAATAGCTGCATAGACCAGCCTCCTGATGACTGGAAAAGGAGGCCAAGATATTTATAAACCCTGGCTTGCTGGATTTCCTTATTCTCTATAAACCACCTATGGACTAGTTTCTGGCGGGAAAAGACCACCACCTTGGTCTTATCATAATTGATCTCAACAGAATTATCACTGCAATATTTCCCCCCAAAATCAAGAGACCGCCTAAGCCCAATTTGCGTGCGAGAGAGTAGCACTGTGTCAACTGCATAAAGGAGACATGTGATATAAGTATCACTCACAAGAGGGGGATGACACTTCTCAACGAGGAAATCCTTAACCAGGTCATTTAGATACAGATTAAAGAGGGTGGGGGCCAAGACACCCCCCTGTTTGACACCCCTCCCTGTCTTGATTTTATCAGACATAGCCCCAACTTGGTTCAATCTAACTCTGATATAGGTGTTTTTATGGAGACCAATAATAAGATGCAACAGCCTTTTATCGATATTAAGGGCAAAAAGCTTTTGCCAAAGTCGTTCTCTTGGGACCAGATCAAATGCGGCTCTGAGATCCACAAAAGCCGCATATAACCCATTCCCAGGACTAGAGTATTTCTGGACCAAATGGAAGAGAAGAAAACAATGGTCCATAGTGGATCTCCCCTTCCTAAATCCAATTTGTTCATTTACCATAATAGCCTGAGACTCAATCCAGCCCCTCAGTTTTAACAAAAGAAATTTTGCATATAGTTTCCCACCTATACTGAGTAGGCTGATAGGCTGGTAGTTCTTGGGATCATCACACGCACCTTTTTTAAAGATTGGTACAACAACTGCCTCTTCCCAATCTGCAGGAATGTTCCCGGAAGCATTAATTCTGGTGAACAAAGTTGCCAATACCAGGGCCCACCAATCTATGTCTCTCTTAAGAAATTCGGCTGGAAGAAAATCCCCCCCAGGAGCTTTACCATTATTAAAGGTACCAATCAGTTCTATTATTTCATCTGGGGTAACCGGCTCCCACGCAGAGGCCATAGGTAATATCATTGGGGTATTTTCTAAACAGCATGGGGGGGGGGGGGATCTAGTGCAGCAAAGTGTGGTACCCTCTGGATTTTTACTATGTTGGTTAGAACACGCAGAGACGAGGGAGAGACTGTGAGGACTCCCCCGCTGAAACAAAGGGAATTGGATAAGTTCCTTAGACTGCTTGAACTTTGGTCGGTTAAATCCCCTTTGTCTCCAGCCATAACATTATCTAACAGGTTTGCCCCCTTGAATCAGGATAGGCTGGAGGAGAGTGGGGTCTCTCTACAGGGGATGGGAGATGGATCTCGAAAGCGGCTGATGACTGTTAGGGAAGGGTCAAATTCACCATTGAGCCCATCTGCTTCTTTTGACTCTGGGAACCCCTCCCTTCACGTTAAGGACATGGGACAAAGTTAATGAGAGTAATTGGGCACATATTTTGGCCGACCAGACACTTCTTATAGGGAAAACCTTATAGCATATTTTTGCCCAGCTGTGTATTCTTACCCATATTGTTGAAGATAATAAGGGAATTCGAGAAAGGTGGAGAGAGCCAGGGGTGAGGTGTCTGGGCAGATAGTGGGTAATCCTGTTGGCAAGGATAGTATTGGGGGGGAAATATATGACTCGCAGGGTAACCTGGGAGCTAGTGTTGCCCGGGAAAAGGTGGGCCGGTCCCCCGCTTTTGAGGAAGTAAATGGTGACTTTAGTTACTGTAGCTCTTCCATAGTAATTTCAGCATTCCCGCTACCCTCAGGCATTTTGCCCCAATGGTCCTCCCCCTACCTGGTGGCCCATCATATTCGTTCTATTCTTTCTATTAATTGCCACCCAAGAGATATTACAGAGATTAGAATTTTACAAAGGGAGCCGGGTATTTTTAAGGCAGTAATCTCTTTTAGGAGGAGTTATTTGGTTGACTGTTTGTCTAGAGCCATGCAGGTGCTTGCTGTAAAGGGGGTGCAGGTTGCGAAGATCTACGTACATAATAGGTTACAAAAGATCTGTAACGGGGCTATGTGGGAAGTTAGGGACCCCCCTGATGAGGACTCAGGTTGGGGGCAGAGAAGCCCCGGTGTAAACACCCTGTCTACAGATCAGCGAGCTTTCATCCCAAACAACAATCATTTAGATATAGGTGGACATAGAGAAGTGGCTGGTGGAGAAGATCTTTTATTAGATATGGAAGTAGAAACTGGGGCGAATTTAGTATCGGCAATCAATAAGGTGGCAGTTCCAAGGATGAATTCCCATGAAGGGACTGGTGAAAAGGGGAAGGAAATAGGTAATTTGGCTCTGGATGAGCAGGTGGTAGTGGGGTCAGGGGAGGAGCCTGGGAGTAATCTTGAGAGGGCCTCTAAGAGTAACTGTCCCATGGAAGTGGGAGTGATAATTTCTCAGCCTATACTAGATTCCCCTGCAGATTCGGTTTGTATAGAGGATAACTCTGGCCAAGAGTTGATCTATACTAGCAACCCTGGGACTAGCTGCCCTGTAAGGACTAGTAAAAACTGGACGAGTTATCGGGAATTGGGGGATCAGGAGCTGGGCATGGCTAAGTCACCTTTTCCTTTTTGTGCAGGTAAGGATAAGTCTGCCTTTGGTGAGGAGTTGGCACATGTGCATTATTATGAGCCTGATGAAATAAAGGAGGGTAGGTCTGAAGATCCAGGTTCAGGGCGGGACCCAACCCCATATCCCCCTGTGGAGGTGGCGATGAGGGAGATGGATGTAGGGATTGTTTCTGGAGGTTCTAGAGTAACTATTAATCTTAGCGACCTGTCTTCGGCGCCAGTATCTAGTGATACTGTGGAGGCTATGGATAAAACAAAGACAGATTGACTCCATGGCAAGGAGGTATGCTCTTTGAATATACTTTCCTGGAATGTGGCAGGGTGGAGGTCTAAGCTCCAGGAGCCTGGGTCTCGTCCCTTTTTAGGGTCCTTTGATATTATTCTGATACAGGAAACCTGGGCTCTGGATGAGCCTGTTTTGCAGGATTTTGAGGTAGTATGGCGGGCAGCCACAAAAGTAGCTACTAAGGGTAGACCTAGTGGGGGATTGGCCTGGTTGGTGAACTCCGCTTTGAAGGTGGAAATGACTTCACTTCCACTGGATATAACCTATGTGTGTGGTTGCCTTTTACTATTCCCTGATTACCCTTTAATGATTGTCTTGGTTTATATTCCGCCCAGTAATGTAGACAGCTATTGGGAAAATATATGGATGGAGGTGACACCTTCCGTGGAGAGGATCCAGAGGCTGTATCCTATGGCATATCTTTTGCTGGCTGGTGATTTTAATGCGCATTTGGGTGCTCGATCTCAGGATTTGATTGATTTGGGGGGAGCTTGGCTGGATGATGATCCCTCCCCTCTAATGGCGAGACATTCAAAGGATGGAGGTCTAAATAAAAATGGGGTGTTATTCTCTAAATTTCTATCGGAATTGGACCTCTATGCCTTAAATGGGCTGGGATGGAATGATTTCCCGGGTGAATATACTTATATATCCAAAAGGGGAAGTAGTACCATCGATTATGCCACAGTCTTGACTGGTATTATACCACTAGTGAGAAATGTTCAGGTAGGTTCTTGGGTAGTCAGTGATCATATGCCCCTGATACTCACCTTGCAAATAAGCGGGACTAAGATGGGTGGGAAAATATTAACTGGTTTGGAGAGCGGGCGGGTCAGGAAAAAATGGGGGGATCACCTGGGGCATATGCTGTCGGCAGCCCTCCAGTCTAACAAAGGGGGGTATTTTGCAAGAAAGCTATCAGGGGTCTCCCCTCCCTACTGACCTTTTCTCCTCCTTTCAGGATTTGATGCATTGGGTTTAGCCTGTGCTTTCCACCCAAGGTCCTGATAGTTCCATGGTAAAAGATGGTCTGGATTCAATGCCCTCCTGGTTTGACAAAGGCTGCCAGTGGGCACGGTCTTTAGTACGTCGATCATACTGGCTTTATAGGACGACAGACTGTGATATTGTGCGGGAGGAATTGGCAGATTATAGATGGAAGTATAGAGAACTTATAAAGACTAAAAGAGAGGCATTCCATAGACAGCTTTGGGACCAAGTGGATAAGGCCTTTAGAGATTTATACTCTAATAAGTTCTGGAAGTTGATTAGAGGGATTGGTAGAGATGTTTTCAGGGGTCCTCTAAGGTGTCAGCTGAGAATTTCTGTTAAGAAATTCACTCTTAAGGAAGCTCATACAAAGTTTTGCCCCTGATCTTAATACGTTTAGGCTGAGATGTTCAAAAGTGAGAAAGAATCTTAACATAGAAAAGGTCAGGCTGTATCTGATCTGCCCTCAGTTCCTGCTACATTTAATAAAGGTAAGTCATCCCTCACTAACCCATTGGAATTCTTTGAGGGTGTAAAATAAGCATGTGGACAAGGGAGACCCAGTAGATATAGGGTGCTTTTAAACAAGACAAAATTTGCAGCTGATCCTCTAAACAGCCGCCTTTCTTCCTGTTTGTTTAAATGCTCCATGCGGTTTGCAGCCACATTTTTCCCGCATCACACCGGCCCTGGAATTCTTCCCCCTCACATCCGCATCAGCGATCTGCCATCTTTCAAGGTAGTGAGATGGCAGTCTCACTACCTTGCGAGTGCTTGTTTAAAAGCGCCCATAGTGTACCTGGATTTTCAGAAAGCATTTGATAAGGTCCCTCATGAGAGACTCTTGAGAAAATTAAAAAGTCATGGGATAGGAGGTAGTGTCTTACTATGGATCAGAAACTGGTTAAAAGATAGAAAGCAAAGGGTAGGACTAAATGGTCAGTTTTCACAATGGAGAGATGTAAAAAGTTGTGTGCCTCAGGGATCTGTATTGGGACCGGTGCTGTTTAATGTATTCATTAATGATTTGGAAAAGGGTGTTAAGAGTGAGGTGATCAAATTTGCAGACGACACCAAGTTATTCAAGGTAGTTAAAACACGAGCAGACTGTGAGGAACTGCAACAGGATCTTACGACACTGGGTGCCTGGGCATCTAAATGGCAAATGAGATTTAATGTGGACAAGTGCAAAGTGATGCACGTAGGGAAAAATAATCCAAACTATGCGTACACAATGCTGGGTACTAAGCTAGGAGTTACCACTCAGGAAAAGGATCTGGGGGTGGTTGTGGACAATACAATGAAATCCACAGCGCAGTGCGCAGCAGCAGTCAAAAAAGCAAACAGAATGTTAGGAATTATTCGGAAGGGGATAGAGAATAAAACTGAGGATGTCATAATGCCTCTATACAAATCAATGGTGCGACCGCACCTCGAATATTGTGTGCAGTTCTGGTCGCCCCATCTCAAAAAAGACATAGCTGAACTAGAAAAGGTACAGAGAAGGGCAACAAAAATGATCAAGGGCATGGAAGGGCTCCCGTATGAGGAGAGGCTTGGTAGGTTGGGGCTCTTCAGTTTGGAGAAGAGACGACTGAGAGGAGATATGATAGAGGTCTATAAAATCATGAGTGGTGTGGAACTAATAAACAAGGAGCAGTTATTTACCCTCTCAGCTAGTACTAGAACTAGGGGACACTCCATGAAACTCATGGGTGGCAAGTTTAAAACAAATAAAAGAAAATATTTTTTCACTCAGCGTATAATTGGGTTGTGGAATCTACTGCCAGAGGCTGTGGTAAGGGCCAGTACTATAGCTGAGTTTAAAAGAGGTTTGGACAAGTTTCTGGAAGATAGGTCCATTAGCAGCTATTAGCCAGACAGGATCAGGGAACATGACGGGAGCTGGGGGAAAACAACAGGGAATGGATCCCCCATTGTGACCTGTTGGGTGCTTCTCCCAAGCCACCGTGATTGGCCACTGTCGGAGACAGGATGCTGGGCTAGATGGACCATTGGTCTGACCCAGTATGGCACTTCTTATGTTCTTACATTCCCTTATGGGAACTTCACTCCTCCTGTGCCACCGTCTGAGTCTCCTGCTCCCTTAACTGCCTTTGCCGCTTTTCCCTGTTGGTCCTACTTCTGCAATTCCATACCTGAATAATATTGCTTCCTTCCTCCTGACCTTCATCCCTCCTAAGCATCTACTTTTTCCCTAGCTCTCAACCTCAAAAGATTTCCCACTGATGCTTCTCGGTATACTATCTTATCCTTCAGAATCTCCCACTTCCCCTTGTAACTAAGCTAAGCATGTGCACCTGCAAGTTTTCAATTTCTTGAATGCAGCCCTCTCTCTCCTGATGTTCACTGTTCCCTTGTGTCCCCTCCCTTATGTCGCAGAGCCTATAAGCCTCTTGTGTTAGGAACCTGTCTCTAGTTGCAACTGTTCAGCATCAGGCACATTGCTTGCACTATATAAATAATAATACGTATAATTCTTCTCCTTCTTAGGTCTTCACATGACTCTTTCCAAATGACTTGGCTTGCTTTTTGCACCCACCCAGACTGAGCATTCATCGCCAAGTCACTGGCATCTTAAAAGGTGCTACATGGTTTGTGGCCCAGAACCATGACAGTAGAACCACTGGAAAAGAACCACTTTTCCATCACATCTCTTGACCAGCCAACTCCAGGGTAATGTCAATGAAGCAACACTATATCTGCCAAAGCCGATCCATGCTGGATGGAAGAAGCAGGAGCTGGTGGGAGTACATAGGTCACAAGGTGGTTTTCTGGCCCAGAACACCCCATCTGCAGCCTTTTTTGTTTGGGTAACTATTCAAGTGGTTCTGCAGCAGCAAGAAAACTTCATCACTACTCCAGCTCAGGAATGCAGATTTTGTTATACCTGTGTCCGATGTACTGGCTACTCTCTGAGCCTGCCAAAAGATGTGGAGGCTTGGGCCCCTGCAGAACTTGGAGTTCTAGCATGTAGCATCACATCTCCTTGCAGTGTCTCTTTGCAGCTCCTACACTATAGCATCCTACTATTCACTTCTTTATCTGAAGTGGTAGCATGCCATGTTTTTTGATAATAGAAGTCTGCAGTTCAGTATCAGTTGAAGACCATGCTATCTGTCTATGTGGATGGTTATATACGACCACGCCCTGCAACAGGACTGGTGAAGTAATAAAACATACACCCAGCTTTGTGTTTTGAAAGGGTCCAGGAAAAAATGACCTATCGGAGCTGGAAGGAACCCTAATGCCCTACCATTAAGCAGGATCCACAGTATGTACACCCTCCCTGAGAAATGTCTGTCAAACCTCTTTTTAAAGACCTCCAAGTGATGGGATCTCCACAATCTCCTTTGGCAACTTATCCCACTGTCTCACTAGCCAGGTGTTTAGGACATTCTTCCTAATGTTTGTTTAGCCTCCCTCCCGGGGGCTACTTTCAAAGCTTGCACAAGCTCCAAGGGCCACACAGAAGTTGGGGTGGGGGTACTTAAGGGATGCACTCAAGGGAAGGAGCGCCCAAATCATGGATCTGTGCCATGGAACTGTCCCCAATCCTTGCTTGCATGCCCACATCTCGGCTCATCCCTTGAGGTCAGTTTTTCAGTGATTGGAGGTAAGAACTGGATCCAAGGGGCCGATCCAGGAAGTGGAAAGGGGTCATATAAAAATTTGTTGCGGGCTGCATTTGCCACCCGGGCCTGAGGTTCCCCATCCCTGGCTTAGCCTAAAACTTTTCTCTTTTAATTGAAGGAGACTGTACTAGGTCTGTTATGGTGTTTGCAATCCAGTTCCTTTTATAATTATAGAGTTGTAGGGTTGGAAGGGACCTCAAGGCTCATCTACTCCAAACCCTCGCTCCACTCCAAGACAGAATATCCTCTGCCTACAACATTTCGGACATAGAATGAGAGAATCTTAACATTGAAAGTGACCTCAGAGGCCATCTAGTCCAATCTCCTGCTCAATGTGGTGCTTCTCCAGTCGGTTTTGAAAACACCCAGCCTCCCTGTGCAATTTATTCCAATGTCCAAAAGTCCTGACAGTTGTGAAGTTTTTCCTAAGATTTAACTGAAATCTACATTGGTGTCGTTTAAACCCATGCCCTCTTGTTCTTCCTGCTATCACAGTGGAGAACAAATGTTCACCACACCAAGGGTTTTTTGTGGCCTCCTTTTAGATATTCAAAAACTGCAATCACGTCTCCCCTTAGACTGATTTTAGGCAAATGCGGGGCGGGCTTGTTGCGACTTTTAAAAATCTCACGGGTGGGGATTAGATGAGACATTTTGCACATTAAAGCCACTTGCGTGTTCTTTTAAAACTGCAAGCAAAATACCCTGACATCAAGGGTATTAAAGTGGCTTTAACGTGCAAAATGTCTTGTCTAATTCCCAGCTGCAGGATTTTAAAAAGTCAAGCGAGCACACCACACTCGTCTAGAAACGACCTACGTCTCCTTTTCTCTAGGTTGAACATACCCAGTTCTTTCAGCCATGTCTTACAGTCCCTTTATCATCTCAGCTGCTCTCCTCTGAATCTTTTCCAATTTGCCAACATCTTGCTTGATAGGATCTTTCTTTAAGAGCTGATCCCTGGATCCAATCTCATTTTGAATACAGAGAAAGGCAGATTCTCTCTGTCTTCCCCACCTGGCATCATTATCAATCAGTCATCAATCATCAATCATCATCATCGTGGATTTATATCCCACTCTTCTCCCTAAGAACTCAGAGCAGCTACAACAGAAAAAGACATTACAAAAAATACAAAAGAAATACAGAAAAACCAGATAAACAATACACAATTATTTATTTTTTTAAAAAAATTACAGTCTTCTCTTTCACTCTCTCATAGAAAAACCTTTCCCCCCAAACCTCCCTCTCACAGAAGGGTTAGTGCATAACCCTTAACGTCCCCCATGCAACCAACCCCTCCCTCTCACAAATGGGTCAGGCCAGCACATAAACCTCCCCTTTTCCTACCAAAACCCAATACCCACCCCCACAGAGAGTCCAGACACACTCTACTCTCCCACACTTCCTCCCCAGCCCTTAAAAACACAAACAGCATCAGTAGTCTCCAGTGCCCACAATGTCTGCCCCACGACTTAAACACTGCCAAATGGCCACACAACAGCCAGCACCATTAGGCAATGCCCTTTGGCAGCCACTGGAGCTTTCATGTACCTGGGGGAGATGGAGGACACACCAGACAGCGCACAGATGGGCAGGGCCCAGCCATAAAGCTTCCCCAGCAATTCCCCATCCCAAACAACAGGTGCTGCACAGCTCTCTCTCACACTGGGCAGTTCCATAGTTTCAGCCTGAACTATCCTTGATTCACTGAGCTGTCTTTCTTCTATGAACCCATGGCAAGCCACATGTTTCAGATGTTTGCATGATTTGCAAACCAGGTATGCTCGAAGATGGTGGGCAAAAGCCTTAGCATTCTGCAGATGTCCCTTTACAAGCTTGACGTCATCTTTCTGCATCTACCTGTGGAGAATTAGCAATGTCTAACTTCTGAGGTTTAGCCCATTATCATAAGCTCTGTGATATTTTTAGTTTTTCAGCACAAGAGATTCTGCACGTCATCTCCAGATAACAAAGTGCTCTCCAGTGCTACGAGGCCACATGCAGCTCCTTGTACAAGAAGCACTCACACAGCAATGCCTCCAATACGCAAAGTACTGTAAATAAAACAGTATGGTCTGTCTAAACATAAAGCCCACACGTAATTAGCTCCGTTCAGGCTGAAATGGTTTCTGACACTCCACATGGCGGGCCTGCAGCTCTCAGAGAATGTGGGAGTGCGGCCCCAGCTGATGCATATTAAATAATCTTTTCTACCCATTTGCTTTGCCTGCCTCGTCTATGTTCCATGAGGGAATGATTCTGGAGATTGAAAAGCTTGTGTGCATGCTCATTAGCCTTTGAATGTGCCCTCTGAGAAGGGATTTGAATTTCTGATCTATCTCCTGAAGTCTTAGGAGTGTCATAGCTATCATTTGTATTTAGTTTACTCCCTGCATTAATTCTTGGGAGGCTGGAAGGAGCCTTGGTGTAGTAAGAAACTGAGTTGGTTGTTGCTAAAATAACAACACTCGCCAATTGTTACTGGTAAAATGCAAAGGTTTTTTCTTTTGCCTAGAAAAAACCCTGGTGGGAATGGCAACACTGTGCGTCGAGGAACAGAGGATACATATACTTAATCATGCCTTATATTTCTCAGCCCTGTAAGTAACTTACAACAGAGATAATAACACAGTTGCGTCATTTGGTCCCCAGTTTTTATATGTTCGATTATAAGCCTGCTGGGGCAGGGAATGGTCTATCATTAATTATTGTAAAGCACCAGGCACATTGGTGATGCTATATAAATAGTATACTTTATAAAAAAGATTCTAATAAAAATACAGGTAAGTGAGTCTACCTACAATAAATAATCAAAGATATGGGAGTCAATGGGAACCAAGCCAGGATTGTAACCATACTTTCACAATTATAATAAATAATCAAGAGTATGGCTACAATCCTGGCTCAGCTCCCATCGATTTCTTTCATTCATTCATTCGATTTTAAACTTATACCCTGCCCTTTCCTGAAAGCCCTAAACTCAGGGTACTTAACATAATAACATTAAAAAACCTTCCTATACAATCTAAAAAACCCTACCCTCATCCACAAACCACTCACTCCAACCCCAAACCACCCACCTAATCCCTATCCCCACCTGTCAAAATGCTTTACTAAAAAGGAAAGGCTTACAGCACCTCCGAAAGATCCTGAGGCGCAGGCTCAAACAAACCCTATATAAATCAATGCTGTGACCGCACCTTGAGTACTGTGTGCAATTCTGGTCACCCCATCTCAAAAAAGATACAGAACTTGAAAAGGTGCAGGGAAGGGCAATGAAATTTATAAAGGGTTTGGAACGGCTTCCGTATGAAGAGAACCTTGATAAGTTAGGGCTCTTCAGCTTGGAGAAAAGAAGACTGAGAGGGGATATGATAGAGGATCTTGAGTGGCATGGAATGAGTAGATAGGGAACATTTATTTACCCTCTCAAGTAGTACTAGAACTAGGGGACGCTCCATGAAACTAACTGGTGGCAGATTTAAAAGAAATAAAAGGAAGTATTTTTTAACTCAACGCACAGTTAAATTGTGGAATTTGTTGCCAGAGGGAGGTTGTCAAGGCCAGTAGTGTGACTGCGTTTAAAAAGGGGCTGGATAAGTTCTTTGGAATAGGTCCATTAATGACTATTAGCCAAGTAGATTACGAGATGGGAACTTCTTACTGTTGGGAGCAGGGAGCGATCAGCAGGGAATGGATTGCCCATAGTGACTGTTGATATTTCTCCCATGCGATTGAAATTGGCCACTGTCAGAGACAGGATTTTGGGCGTGATGGACCATTGGTCTGACTCGTACGGCACTTCTTATGTTCTTATGAACCTCTGTGGGGAGGGAGTTCCATAATACTGGGGCAACAACTGAGAACGCTTCCCTGAATGCCCTTGTTATAAGGACAAGATTGGCAGGTTGTACCCACAGGAGGGCGCTCTCAGTTGACCTCAGGGACTGCAATGGGGCATGGTAGGTGGTCTTTCAGATATCTGGGGCCCAGGCCGTATTCAGATTTATTTTATTTTATTTTATTTAAAACATTTTCTACCCCGCCCCTCCTGCCACAGGCAGCTCAGGGAGGCTTACAAATACTAAAAACATCAATTAAAATCACATAAAAGGGAGGAAAAGAAAATCACCACCATTACCCATCTCCCCTGGCAAACGCCTGACGAAATACCCAGGTCTTACAACTTCTCTGAAAGGAGGGAAGATCCGGGGCCAGTCGGGCCTCTACCAGAAGGAAGTTCCACAGCTGTGGCGTGGCCACTGAGAATGCCCTCCCCTGTGTGCCCTCCCCCCAAGAACCAGGGAACCATGAGCAGGGCACCCCCGGATGACCGCAGGGGCCAATCCAGGATGCGGGGAGTGAGGCAGTCTCGCAGATAGACAGGACCAGGGCTGTTTAGGGCTTTATAGGTCAAGACCAACACCTTGAATTGGGCCCGGAAAACCACCAGCAGCCAGTGCAGAGAATGGAGCACTGGTGTAATGTGCCCCCGGCGGCCCAGTCCCACTAAGAGACAGGCTGCCGCATTCTTCCAGATATAAAGCCTTCCGCCAGTTATATCTGGTGTGGAGGCTGCACCCATACGTCTCTGGCCCGAACCTGACCTCCCTCGTCCATGCCTTCATCACCTCGAGGCTGGACTACTGCAATGCGCTCTATGTGGGGCTGCCCTTGTTCCTGGTCCGGAGGCTGCAGCTAGTGTAGAATGCGGCAGCCCGGCTCCTGTCGGGGACGGGTCGCCGGGACCACATAACACCAGTGCTCCGGACTCTGCACTGGTTGCCAATAGCGTGCTGAGCCAGGTTCAAGGTATTGGTATTGATCTATAAGGCCCTTCACGGTCTTGGCCCCTCGTACCTCAGGGACCACCTTGCCCTCCGCACTCCAGAGCAGCTCCTTCAGTCTGCCGGGGGTGCCTTCTTGGAGGTTCCCCGTGTTAAGCGGGGGGCCACAATGGAGAGGGCATTCTCGGTGGCCGCGTCACGCCTTTGGAACTCCCTCCCGGAGGAAGCTTGCCTGGCCCCAAGCCTTTTAACATTCCGGTGAGTTTGTAAAACCTGGCTGTTTGCCCAGGCCTTTGGGTGGGTTAGGGGGTTTTAATCTCCCCCTACCCTTATTTATTGTTTTTGTGCCTAAACCTGTTTTAATATTATTAGGATTGTTTAAAAATTTTATATGATTGTATTTTTATGTTTTAAAATTGTTAGCTGCCTCGAGCTGTTGTCAGGAGGGGAGGGATAAAAATCTATAAAAATAAATAAAATAAAATAATAAATAAATAAATTCTGCACCAGCTGCAATTTCTGAGCCATCACCATAGGTAGCCGCATGTAGAGTGCGTTACAGTAGTCTAGTCTAGAGGTGATGAAAGCATGGATGACAGTGGGCAGGTCCGAGTCTGAAACAAACGGCTGAAGCCGTTGCACCAGGTGTAATTGGCAAAAAGCACTCCTTGCCACAGCCTCCACCTGGAGATCCAGGTGGAGCTGTGCTTCGAGGAGCACCCCAAGACTCCATACCTGGGAGGCCAATGGGGAGCAGACCCCATCAATAATGGGAGCTGCCAACTCCATCGCCTTACCCACTAACATCACCTGCGTCTTGTCAGGATTCAGCTTCAGTCGATTAGCCCTCATCCAGTCCCCCACAGCCACCAAACACCGGCTAAGCACCGAGACCTGGGCTTGGGCCTGCTGAAAAAGAGAGGTACAGCTGGGTGTCATCAGCCTATTGAAGACACCACACACCGAACCTCCTAATCACCTCGCCGAACGGCTGCATATACATGTTGAACAGGAGAGGGGACAAAACAGAACCCTGTGGGACTCCACACGAGAGGTCTCGGTATGATGAAAAATAATCCCCGAGCACCACCTGCAGGGTTCTTCTGGTCAGGAAAGAGGAACCATTCAAGAACAGTCCCATCCACCCCTGCACAGTCCCGCAGGCACATCACCAACATCTCATGATCAATGATATCAAATGCAGCCAACAGATCTAACAATATCAACAGGGTCAAGCGACCCCAATCCAATTCCTGGCATAGTTCATCTATCAAAGCCACAAGCGCAGGCTCGGTGCCATGTCCCGGATGGAAGCCTGACTGAGAGGGATCAAGAAAACCGATGTGATCAAGATGCTCCTGCAGCTGCCAAACCACTACCCATTCAATGATCTTCCCTAAAAAGGGAAGGTTAGAGACAGGTCAATAGCTGGCAGGGAAGTCAACATCAAGCGGTGGTTTTTTGAGCAGAGACCGCACCACCACCTCCTTGAGACAGCCTGGCACTCTGCTTTCCCGCAGGGAGGCGTTGACTACCCCGGCCAGCAACGGCCCCATAGTCTCCCGGCAGGACTTAACCAGCCAGGATGGGCAAGGATATAATTCACAAGATGTAGCCCTGACTGCCCCAAGAACATCCACCGCATTGGCAGGTGTCACCGACTGAAACTGATCCCACAAAACCAGACATGATGGGGCTTCCATAACCTCTGGTTCCCCTAATGTAATAAGTGTGGCGTTGAAGTCATGGTGAATACGAGTGATTTTATCCACAAAATAATCCACAAACATGTCACAGTGAGCAATAGATGACTCCACTCCAAGGTTGAGGGAGGCCGGACTGACCAGCCCCCACACAACCTGGAAAAGCTCAGCTGGACGGGATTTTGTGGATGCTATATGAGCAGGAAAAAACTCCCTCTTTGCTGCCTGCATAGCCATGGCATAGCCTCGTAAACTAGCTCTATGCCGCAATCTGTTGGTTTCAGCACGCAAACACCACCACCATCACTCCAACTGCCACCCATCTCGCTTCAGCAACTGCAGCTCCTCGAAGAACCAAGTAGGTCTGCAAAGCTGTTGCCTGGGCAGCGGACGCCTAGGAGCCATCTGATCAATGGTTTCAGTCAGCAAGGTGTTCCACAGCACAACGAGGTCATCGATGAGATGGTCATCAAGGTCAGAGGGTAACTCCCCCAGAGCATTCTGGAACTGCTCTGGTTCCATCATCCTCTGGGGCCGAACCATCTGAATTGGTTCCACACCTTTCCGAGGGCAGACATGCACCAGAAGCGAGGTCTGCAGGAGGTAATGATCTGTCCATGATAAGGGCATAACTGATATCTCCCCCACTAATGGAGCACCCACCTCAAGGCTGGTGCAAAGGTCTAAGGTATGTCCCCCCTGATGTGTCAGGCCAATAACCATCTGTGACAGGCCCATGGTTGCCATGGCGGTCATGAACTCATGCGCCACTCCCCCAAGGTTGGCGTCGGCATGAATGTTGAGGTCCCTCAAGACTCCTGTCTTTGGGGACTGCAACACCACCACTGATACCACCTCTGCTAGAGCATGCAGGGAGGCTGCTACACAGCCTGGTGCACGGTATAGAAGCAGCACTCCCAAACTTTCACCTGCCAAATCAAACACAAGGTGAAGACCCTCAATACCCATTATGGATTGCACCGGATACCTCCTCACAGTCCACCCCCCCTTAAAAATCATGGCTACACCACCATCCCTCCCCCCCCCATCCCTCCAACCGTGGCTGATGCTGCAAGGAATACCCAGCTGGAACAAGATCAGCCAAGATAGGCCCCGATTCATTGTCCAGTCAGGTTTTCCGTGATACATACGACATCGGTGGCATGGTCCAGGATGACTTCCTGGACAGTTGTTGCCTTATTAACCACTGATCTCGCATTTAACAACACCAGCACTGGGTCGGGGGCCCTCTGACCAAGTACCACCTGCCCCTCTGCCTGGGGGGTAGTGAGCGGGACATGCAACAAGCACCTGTCCCGCCTCACCAATCTTGCCTCCCCCCATCAAGGACCATATCTCTCCCGTCCTATCACGACCCCTATGGCCGTGCCCCCCCCCCCGGTCCGACCCACCCAGCCCCTCCTTGGCTGTCCCACCCTGGCAGCAGGGGAGAGTCTCCCCACTCCCCCCATATAACTTCCCAACCCCCCCTCCCTAACCCAATCACTCCCCATCCCTCCTAACATTTCACCCACCATTCCAACATAGTACAATCAAACCCCTTACCTTATGCCTCCCCACAACTCCCCCCCACCACATAAAACCCCTCAAATCCTCCCACTGATTACCACCTCCCCAAAGCTCCCAGCCTTTTGCCCCAGCCCCTCAGGCCCTGCTAAGGGCCATGCCTAAGGGCCCTTTGGTGCAGCTCTTAGGCACGTGCCTGTTCTTCAGTTCTGCCGGGCCCAGAATCCCGCCCCGAGGTCACCCGGGGAAACCCCTGGCCCCGCCCTCCTCTCCCTCTGCCACCGGGAGGGGGGGAGTGTAACCA
Organism: Sphenodon punctatus; assembly: GCA_003113815.1. NCBI lineage: Eukaryota > Metazoa > Chordata > Lepidosauria > Sphenodontia > Sphenodontidae > Sphenodon > Sphenodon punctatus. The sequence continues at coordinate 1,876,700 of QEPC01010657.1, read as the reverse complement.
ACCAGGGGGCCAGGAGTCCCAGTCCTGACTCCAACTCCAGCTCAGCTCCAGGGGGGCGGGGTAGCTGTTGCGGGGCAAGCCCAACTGACTCCCAGCCCCCTGTCGGTCTGGAGCAGCTTTAGGTAGAAGTAAAAAGGAAGCACAGGTAGCTAGGATCTTCAGCTCCTAGCACCACTACCAAAGCCTGGGACAGAACAATGAAGTGGTAGAGGCATAGTCCGCATCATATGATAGTAGTAAAAAATGTTAGGCCTTGCCCCATGAGCAGAGGTGGTTTGCCAGTTGTAGCTTTTGCTTGGGCCATGCAGTTACATTTAGGGCTTTAAGGTCAAAACCAGCACCTTCAATTGTGCCCGGAAAGCTATAGGTAGGCAGAGCAGACTTCAGAGCACTAGTGTAATGTGCTCTCAGTGGCCCATCCCCAGAAGGGGCCAGGCCACTGTGTTCTGCACCAGCGGCACCTTCTGAACAGTCATCAAGGACAGCCCCACATAGAGTGCACTGCAGTAATCTAGCCTCAAGGTGACGAAAGCATGAATGACAGTGGTCAGATCTGAATCAGAAAGCAAAGGCCGCAGCTTCCTCACCAGATGGAGTTGGTGACAAGTGCTCCTGGCCACCGCAAGCAACCTGACAATGCAGTTGCAGCAAGGAATCCAGAAGCATACCAAGACTGCAAATCTGAGTGACCAGAGGGGGCCGGCCCCTGTCAATAACTGAAGTCCCAATCCCTTCCAAGTCACAAGAACAGACCACCCTCATCACTTCAATCTTGTCAGGATTCAGCCTCAATCAGCTCACCCTCCTCCAGTCCCTAACAGCTGCCAGACATTGAGTAAGCACGGAGACTGCAGGACTCAGGTTGGATGAAAAAGAGAGGAAGAGCTGGGTGTCATCAGTATACTGATGACCCTTCACACCAAATCTCCAAATGATCTCACCCAGTGGCCTCATATACACATCGAACAAGGGGGGAGACAAGATGGAACTCTGCAGGACCCCACATGGAAGGTTGCAAGGGGATGACGAGCAATTGCCCATCACCAGTCGCTGAGACCTCACCAACAGGAATGAATGGAACCACTCAAAAGCAATCCTGCATAACCCCGCCAGGTCCCGCAGTCATGCCAACAGCTGTCAAAGACTGCTGAAAGATCTAACAAGAATGATCAATAGGGTACAATTCTCTTCGTCAATCTCCAGGCGCAGATCATTGACCAAGGCCACAACAGCAGTCTCTGGGTCATACCCAGGATGAAAGCCTGACTGAAACGGGTCCAGGAATCTGATAACGCCGAGATGAGCCTGGGGCTGTCGGGCAACCACCGGTCCAATAACCTTCCCTAAAAATTGAAGTTTAGAGAGAGTGCGATAGCTGGCTGGGGAGTCAGCATCCCACCCACTCACTTGAATGGGTGAGAATCTCTCCATACATTTTAAAAGTAGTTATCTGTCCCCCAATACACCAATGTCTGAGGCTCTAGTAATCTTTAATATATCATCACAATACCCCCAGAAGGCAGAGGCTGCAGTACTGAAATCACCATTTAGCAGTAGGAAAAACTGAGGCACACGGAGACTAAGTGCTTGCACTCATGAACCCTTATTCTGGATTAATAACCTCCAATTTGCTCTACTCTCAGTTTTGTACAAACAAGCAGAGGGGTTACAACAAGAGATTAGTACGTGTGCTAACGGAAGTAACAGCACCATCGTCATCCCACGCGGGGGTGGGGAGAGCTACCCGAGGCCAGGTTAGCCCTGGCTGTGGAAACACACATCCCCGCGGCTAGACCTAGCTGGGAAGGGGAAATTGAGCGTGACGTGTGGCTGCCTGACCACGTCCCCGTGCTGCTGCCGTCACCCTGCCCCCGCCATGTTGGGCAGTCATAGCAGCCTCCCACGCCAGACCAGGATGGACCTGGGATTGGAACAGATGTTCCCACCCGGGTCGGTTCCACCTGCACTGACCCAGCTGGGCAGCTGCTGGGACCAGACTGGGTCCTGCTTTGTTCCGGGTCCACATTTCCAGCCCAGCCGCTACCCCCACCGGGGTTTGAACTGGGACCACATCTGGCTGGCCTGGAACAAACATAACGTTGTGATGCTGGCCCAGCTGGGTCAAAGTGGGCCCACATTCTGTCTGTTAACACCATCTGTCTCAGCTCCTACAAAGCATGTGTAATCAGGGGCTGGAGTTTGCAAAGCAGAATACGTGATAGTCAGTACACTGCTGTAGTGGCCACCTTTCCCCCAGCAGTCTTCCCATGTCCCAATGTGCATCTCTTCTTCTGGATTCCTGTCTCAGCTGGGCCTCTCCTGCTGCAGCTTCAGCTCTATGGTAGCACTAAAATTCCATGAGAGAACTCATGGGATATGCATGCCGAGTGATGATGATGGTGAAGGGGGAGGTAAGAGGGGAGAGGATAGAGCTCCAGTTGTCCAGAAGTGCCCTCCTGGAAGTCCTGCATTATCGGCGGATTCATACTGATAGGAGGGCATACTCGGCGGTTGCACCATCACTGTGGAATGCCCTCTCGGTGGAGATTCGCCTCAGCCCAGATCTGCTTGTCTTCCGTAGAAACTGTAAAACCTTCCATTAGGCTCGGGGAGGGTGGGATTATTTATTTATTTACGCAGATCTCATATATACACATTTTTATATTTATTTGATATTGGGTTTTATTGTTGACTTTATAACAAGTCGTTAGCCGGCCCGAGTCACCATGGGTGGGAGGGAGTGGGATATAAATTTAATAAATAAATAAATAAATAAATAAATAAAAATAAATATTCCTTTAGGAACAGTTTTCACAAGCATTCTGATATGAGCAGAGGTTGGACAACAACCACAGAAACAGAATCCAGAAACAGGATGAGAGCAAGCCCAAAGTTACACGGGAAGTCCTCTCAAGCCCCAGGCTAGCATGAATTACTGAACACTAATCTGGAGCTATGATCTGTCAATACAAGGGTTGTCACTCCTCCAGATATGGCTTGGAATCTGTATTTTAACCCATAATCTCCAAGTGTAGCCTTCGGCTATGGATTACTTTGATGAATGGCAGCTGAGCCCAACGGTGAGTCCTTGCAAGGACCAGTGCCACTCACAATTTTTTTTTTGCTGCTGCTGCCTCAGCTTTTTCTGGTCCCTTTGGCTGACGTTCTGTTTGTCCCCTGTGTGGGGGATCAGAACGTTTTTTGCCTCCTCATCACTTGCTGCATGTTCTCCACTCAGGCTCCTCCATTGCAGATGGTCTTTCTGGGGAATAAGCACCCAGCAAGAGTTAGTGCAGTCCATGCCACATGACCCTGCAGCCCTTTCACAGTCTGCCTTCTGGAGACTATACTCTATTATTCTTGGGGAGCTGGGGTGTCCTCATCTTTGGCCACAGTCTTCTCACCCTTCTACACATGTACCCCTTGGAGCCTTAGCCCCACTATGCTGCATTTTGACTTCCTCCACTCTATCCCTCGGGCCGCAGTGCCCTGGGTACTCCACTCTCAGGCGTTCTTTGCCTGTTGCCTTTCACCTTCATCACCAGCTTCCCCTCAGGCCTCATGTCCTGAGCCCTTCTCCTCCCTGCTGGTTCTCTGCGTCTGTCCCTTCTTGTACCGCTGCTGGTGCTTAGCTCCTAGCCCCAGGCTGGGCTTCCACCCTTGGCCTATCTCTTTCTTTGGCCCAAGGGGGCTTCGCTTCTCCACCTTGCTAGGGGAAGAACCTTGCCTGTTCTTCCCTAGCAACCCCTGGGAACAATAAGACCTTCTCTGGGACCAAGATCCTGCCCTTCCTGAAACCCCTTGCCCTTCCCTGAGGGGGGGAGGGGTGTCAGAGTTCCCCCCACAACCTCCCCAGCAGGGTGGCTTCAGCTGGTTCCAGGAGTTCCCCCCACAACCTCCCCCAGCAGGGTGACTTTAGCTGGTTTCCTGCCTTCTCTATAAATCTCATCCATTATGTGACCAGCCCCTCCTGGCCACCTGACACTCTGCTGCTCCCTGGGCTCCAGCATAACCCTTCTTCTGAGGCCTAGGGTTGCCACCTATGTACATTTTTAAGAAACACTTGTGAAAAAAACTGCATAGGTGGCAACCCTACTGAGGCCCCAGGTGAGCAAGTGGTGAAGTGTGAGACACTGTGAACTTGCTCCTGTGGCAACTTACCCACAGCAGTTCAACATAATAACCCAAATAAATCAGGGCTTTATTGGGGAAAAAGCAGGGTGAAGAGGCTATCCCACCTGTTTCTAACATAGTCCCACCCTTTTAAAGCATCATTATGTTACCACAGTTCAAAGGGGGGCATGCCCACATCAAAAAGGGGCAGGAGAGTTCCTTTGTCCCACTCCCTTCAGGTCAAAGCCTCGGAGATGTTATTGCTTATATTGAATTGTATTGGGTCACTTCTGAGAGATGCCTTTATATTATACACCAGAATTAAAAATATGTCCTTTTTAATGTCTCTTTCTCCTCCTTCTTTGGGGATTGCTGAGAGGGAAAAGCAGCTTAGAGAAGGTGCTGATCATCCCCCGTAGTGACAATCAGCTCATCACAGGAATTATGAATCTTCCCGCACTTGGCAGCCATTCTCTGCTTTTCGGCTATAAATGTTTTGTCAAGGCCTTTCACAGCTCCTGCTGCTATCACTGTGAGATCGGTGAGTTGTGCCTGCTCTCTTGGAAATCAGCTTGTGAGCTTTTGTTTCAGACCAATGATACTTGAACTCCGTGAGGCACATGCTCCAGCAATCTGAGTGCACTTAGGGCATTTTTAGATGAGCAGGGGCATCTAGAAGATGAACAAATCCGCTCTTTAAAAAGTCATGTGGGGAGCATTTACAGGTACCGGAAGTCTCTGGCCGCCATTGAAAACAGCAGCGCCCAGCGACTCACACATTATTTTTAAAACCAGATTTGTATAACCTCAATAATTATTTTTAAGAGAGGATTTGTCAATCCGCTAGGTTCCCCCACTCATCTAAAAATGCCCTTAGAAGGCACCCAAATATGTAGCCAAGTGAGATGGCTAACAAAGCCTGCGGAGGGTCAGCATGCTCATTACAGGGGAAAGGTAGTTAAAGAGTCAATACCAGATCGAAAATCAGAGCCAGACTTCTCCATTGGGTGTAACTACCTACTTTTCCAGGGCTGCTGGTGGTAGGCTGCTGAGAGCATATTACATCAGTACTAGTACACTGGCTTCCTACAACCTTCCAGGCTCAATTCATGGTGCTGGTTTTGACCTACAAAGTCCTAAATGGCTTGGGCCCAATATACCTTAGGAATCACTTTCTCCCCTATGTCCCATCACACTCTTTGGTCAGCTGGGAGAAGACTTCTGTCTGTGCCATCAGCACGCCAAGTACAGACAGCGAGAGTGCAGGTCAAGGCCTTCTTGGTGGCGGCTCCCCAGTTGTGAAATTCTCTTTCCTATGGGGTTCGCCAAAACTCAATCCTGTTTGTGTTGCGGAAGTAGTGCAAAGCCTTCTTATTTAGATGGGCTTTTGGTGGTCCAAGGATGGGACGGAGGAGTTATATTTTACTTGGTTTTTTCTTTTAGTTGTTATGTATGTATCTGTTTTTATAACCTTGTACTGCACCTGGAACCTGATTTTTATGGGATGGGAGGGATAGAAATTTAAATAAATAAGTAAATAAGTGGAACCTGTGCAATCACCCAGGGACTTATACATTGGCAAGGGGACACAGGTGTTCTAAAATACATGGGGTCTGCAAGAAGCACTGGTGTCAAACAGAGGCCCATGGACCCTCAGTTGTGGGGAACCCCAGCCTATGGAGGCCCACAGTGATTCAGGATGGGGGTCTCAGAGTTATTATTATTATTATTAACAAACATTTATATAGCGCCAGCAGTGTACCTGGCACTTTACAAAGTAATAAAATAGACATGGTCCCTGCCCCTAGGGCTTACAATCTGGGAGACAGGAGCTGGGGGAGAGACATAGGAAGGGGAACAGAGGGAGAGACAAGGGGTCTAACATTCATGAAGATGCGAGGTCTCAACCTAGAACCTAGAGTAACCTAGAAATAACAACACATACATAACATATGGGTCCACAGGCCTGTAGTTCATGGAGCCCCAGCCCCTGTGTAACTAAACATCCAAAATTAATTATGGCAACACTTGCTTGGTTCTAATGTGTCAATGGGGTGTCTGTCCAAGCATTCCTAGCTTAGGAGGTTTGACACTGCTGCCATTTCTCACAGGGCCCCAACTTCTCTGGATCCAGCACTGTGGGGTGGGAGTTTATGCACAGGAGCTTGTAAAGTTCTCTGTCCTATGAATGTTGTGGTGTTGTTTTTCAGGGAAGGAGCTAGAGAGAGAGGCAGAGAGACCTTGTAACCGGGTGAGGTGGACTGTACTCCAGCAGGATTTCTTCCAGGAAACAACTTGCCCTAAAGGGCTACATTTCCTAGGGCCTCAGGTGAGGGGGCTGGTTCAGGAGGCTCCCTAGCAGGGTAAATCAAGTGACTAGGGGTGTTTTTTAAATGAACAAGGCTTGAGGAGAGGTCCATGGCCGCTGAGTGGAATGGCCATGGCGCACCCACGCATGTAGAGTCAGTGGGAGGGATTCGAACAGGTGGCTCCTAGGGTGGCCACTGCAGCCACGCAGGCAGCCACTCCCACCACCATGGACTGGCCGTGCAAACAACTCATACAGGCAGCCATTCTCCCTCCCCACCTGGAAACAACCCCAAGCCCCGGCCAACTGCCTGCCCTCTGCCATGGCACACAGCCCAGGACACCATGGAAACAGCTGTAACAGCCAGCGGTAACCCCTTCCTGCTCATTGTCCCAAGAGTCAGTGCAGCCACTGGCAGTCCTGAGCAGCAACGAAGGTGCATACTGGGTGGGACACACAGGACCCTGCTGTCCAAGCTGCTGTGTTCCATGGCATTGGCTCTTCTCTCATGCATCGCAAAAAGAGCTTGTTGTGCTTTGAGCCAACGTGGTGATGTATTTCACGTGCATGTCCTTTAAGAGCTCCCGGCAGGGCAGTGGGTAGGATCAGGGAGGCAGTGGAGCTGCCGACCTGTGTACTGGTGTGGGTGGGTTCCCCGGTTCATATGGGATGGGGATGCATGGGTGCATGTCCGCATGCACGTTTTTGGCTTCCTCTGCATGATGTACTCCAGATTTTTTGGCAGTGCCTCATGTGTCCATGAGTGGGTACTGCATAGGTCACAGGAGGATCCCCCTGCATCACACCTTCAAACAGGCATTTGGGTGAATGGTTAATGGGTGGTAGCATGGTAGCATCTTGTTTAAAAACACCCTAGAAAACTGAAATGGAAGCTTAACTGGACAGACCACCAGAGAAGCATGGAGAAGATATATTGAAATGAACTTCATCTTGCATCACTCTCTCCCTCCCTCTGGGCTTTCACTTGAAGGGGGCAGGGCAAAGTGGCTACCACACCTGTTTCTGATACAACCCCGCCCCTTGGAGAGCATGATGAGATGATGCACCATAGGGGCAGGGCCACCTCAGTAAGTTCTAGAAAAGCCTTCCTTTCTGATGTGCCACCCCTAGGAGCTCCACTTTCTCTGGGCTATTGTCAGTCGCCCATGGTGGCGCCGAGGCCGGAGGGGCCCCCTGAGATGGACTGCGGTCCCCCTTGGAACCCTGGAGTCTGACTGCCCATGGGAGAGCCCCAACTCCCTCCCACCAGACCATGAGGAACCCCTACCCCAGCCACAAACCTCAGTACAGGAAAAACCCCAGCAGAAGGCACAGGAAGTGGAAAACCAGCAGAAACAATCAGCAGTAGGGGTGGTGCCCGCACCTGTGCGGCACTCTGCAAGATTCTTGGAGCAACGAGGAAGGAAGGAGGGGCTTAAGGAATGAAAGGAAATAAGAGCCTAGCTTCCTTGCCAGTAATCAAAGTCTGAGAGACTGGCCCTACTGTTAGAGCAGCCCCGCCCCCCCATACTTGGCAAGGGACATGGGCTGGTGGACATTGAACTCAGGATTCCCACCCCCCTGCCCCAAAAGAAGTCAGAGCAAGGCTCAGGTCCAGCCACCATGGGACCTAGGAAAAGGGAATTCACCCAGGTGGATACCAGCCTGATCCAGGAAGGAGGTGATTAAGGGGAGATAGCCCTCAGTAAGTACGGGGCCATTAAGAAAGGGTGTTCTCCCTGTTTTGAGAAACCACTGGTGAATAGAACCCAGGCTAGCAACAACCTCAAAGACATGGGACATTAGTATCCCCTACCCGCCCCGCCTCCTAAGCACAGAAACCCAGGTGCAGCCATTAACCTTGGGTCCCTCTCCCAGATCCTTTCCTTTTGTCCCACTTAGACACCCACCCAGAGTCCCTTTTGTCCACATGGCTCCCAAATGCAGATTCCCTTTGTCCTCCCTGTGCGCCTTTTGTAACACCCTATCCCAAATCTTTTATCCCGAACCCTATAACTGCCCCATGCTTCCCCCATGCAAACTGAGAAGCTTTGACTGCGGACACGTGCAGGCTACTCTGTGCGTGTCTGTGTCTCGAAGGGTCTCCCAGACCTTGGTCTGCCCCTTCCCTTCCAACCCTGACTTCGCTGGATTTGCGGGCCACCTGTCCCCTCTGCAACAGGAAAGGAGAGGTAACCCATAGGTCCAGACTCTCTCTCTAGCTCTCCCTTTTGCTGTATCCCCACCAGATCTCCCTTCCCTCACTCCCCACCCCCTTTTTCCCCCTTGGTACTTTCGTTTTCCTTGTCACAGCTTGTATTTTACCATTGAGCCTCCAGCCAGACTGGGGCTGTTTCCCTATGTTATCTATGTACTTAAATAAACCTTTTTAGTTTTTTTATTGGATATTTGTCTCCTCCCCTTTCTTCACTTTTGGGGAGGGTAACGTAAACTGTCTGAAGCACGCATCTGTCCTCGGACTGATCCTTGGGACACGCAGGGACCCTGGTTTAAGAAATTAAGCTAATTCCCCCCCCGAAGTTAAGGAATGGTGGATATTGGGGTACCCACCCCCCAATAGTCACAAGTGGGAGGGGGTTCTTCTGTTAACACTAGGGGTGGGAATTCCGGTTTTCCTGATATCCGATATTGCCGGTATTTGAGTGTATTGGCTTAATCCAATAAATCTGATAGTTACCTGTACCGGCATACCAGATTTTTAACATTGGCTATTGAAGTCAATAGCCGCAATGTAAAAAATCTGGTACCATGGCCAATGTTAAAAATCTGGTATGTCGGTACAGGTAAATCCAGTACCAGGGAGATCCAATACTGGTACATCCGGTATCATCCCTGGTGTCCCACCCCTACCGTGAAAGCTAAGTGTGCTTTACTTGGTTGCTATTGTGTTTGATCACTATTTCCCATTACCTTCTTGTGTGTAGAGTATAAGTGTTTTGCCCTCGTTGTTTCCCTGTCTTTGAGTGAGTGACTGGTGAAAGCTGAGTGTGTGGAATGTGTTGCCTTCCCCCTCCCTGGGATCATCCTTTCCTGTGGACCGTGTAAGCCCTGCCCTTGCCCTGTGCTCCCAGGACCCCTTTCCCTTCCTCCCTTTCACCCTCCACAGCACTATTCTTCCCTCTCCCCAACCAACCCTGAGTGCTTGTGCTAGGCTGTACCAACCACTTTATCAGTGGTTCGTCAAGAGCTCTGACCTTTATGATGATAGAGGCCTGACTTCTGTGAAGTTAGTAGGCCATAAGTCTATCCTGAAGGAATCTTTAACCCTGTGTGCAACCTATTGGAGTCTAGGGAGCGTGTGTTTGGACTGGACCCCTACTCCTTCCCTTATCTCCCCCTTCCCACTGACAGCTATAGACAACAAATCATAATGGACCAGCTCTTTGAACACACTCCACCTGGAAGTTGCTGGCTTGTGAGCTTCCTCTGGCCCTCACTAGTAAATGCAAGACCAAGTGTTCTTGGGCTGCCAACCCACATCCTCTGTGCCTCGGTTTTCTGGGGCCCACATAGCTCAGGACTTGCATAGCTCAGTTTCCAAGAATGACACTCTGGCAGGATAGGAGATGGCCCTGGAGTGTGTCATGCTTTTTGAGCCATTTCCCAGGTCATGGTTTGTCACCTACAGTACAGACATTCCCAAATAATGTGTCTTATGAATCAGGAATCCTCGGCTCCCACAGTTCCCCCTGTTCTTGGCCCACTTTGTCCCATCATGAGCCACATCACACAGCCCCCCACCCACACAATTCATCCCCCATTTCTGTTAGCTCACCATCCAGGGGTACAAGCTGCCCCACAGCTCAGAAGCCACTGCTGATGCTCTACTGCTGTGCCATGAGTCTCCCACAGCCCTTGCTACTGACACCTCCCCCTGCACATAGTGTGAAGAAGGGAGGGAGAGAGAGAGAAAATGGGGACATATGCACCACTTCTCTGCAGCCCCCAGAGCCCAGCAGCAGCTGTTCTTGTGTCCTCACTCCCAGAGCATCTCCTGCTCCCCCGGGAGCTGTGCCCTACAGTGAGTTCAGGAAATGTTGCCTTACAGGCAAATGGGGGTGGTTGGGGAATATAGCTTGCTGTGTGATCCATGAGCAGGATAGGGCATGTGCTTTCAGTTAGTGCAGGCATGAGCCCCGTTGAACTGAATAGGCCTCTTGAGTGTGCTAGTGGCTAGGTCACAATTTTTCACAGAGTGCTTAGTTCCTGCTTGTGTACATTCTGTATGGGGGCTTCTGCTAACTCTGACAACACTGATGAGACCATGCTGAAACCATCTGTTTCTCTGATGAACTTATCATCATTTAATAAATCACTTGCCATGATTCATCAGTTTGTTTGGGCATTTCTAATGGGGCTGGGTTTTCTTTGAGAATCAGTGTAACATTCACAGGGTCCTTTATTGCATTGGTTGTTTGGGGTTTTTTTGTTTGTGAGATTATTGGTGTACAGGGAGAAAATTAATTTTGCCCATGATTTGCACTTCCACAGTCCTGTGCCTCATTCTTTGAAGAATCTGTATTGTCATTATTAGGTACCAGATTTTGTGTGTGCATGCGTGTGTACAGTTTTTGTGCTGGTTCTTTTTACAGAACATTGGCTAACGTACATCATTTCCCATCACATCATAATTTTCTGCATCTATAATAGATGGTCTAAGGACTATGATAGGAATGTGTGTCAGGAAAAAATGACAGCCACATCCTTTTTCAATGCAGAGCCCATCAAAACCATAGGAGGGAGTGACTGTAGAATGAGATATAGGAACATAAAAAGTGTCATACTGGATCAGATGAGTGGTCCAACTGGCCCAGCATCCAGTCTCCAACAGTGGCCAACTTCAGTTGCTTTAGAGAAGTGCACAGCAGGGTGATCAGTTTCCTTTTATTCATTCCCAGATCCCTTCCAGTGACTTCATGTCTGTGCAAGGAGAATAATCCAGTGCTTAGAGAGCTAACTTGAGGTGCTGGAAACTGGGTGCTTCTACGGGCTTCCTGTGCAACCTTGGGCAAGTGCCCAGTACTGTATGGTTAAAGGGGCGGATATAAGGACAGAGCATAAATGGAGTGATCCCTCGTTTGTCATTGACTCCTGGCTTCATGCAGTCAGACGTTTTCAGACGTCTGGAATATGAGGCTGCACTCCAGACCAATGGCTAGGAATGTGTGAACAGATCGCGGTTCGGGTTCGGTTCAGTCCGGTTCGATCAGGTCGTTCGGTTCAGTTGTTCTGTTCGGTCGCGTTCAGTTCGGTTCAGGCATTCGGGAAAAGGTATCGTGAGATCCCCTGATCGTGCTGGAAACCGGAAATTCAAGTGCGTGTGGAGCTTGTGTGGGGAGAGAACGCGTGTGTGTGTGGCTGGCTGCCTGTTCGGTTTGTGTGTTTTGGCTGTGTGTGTGTTTGGTTTGGCTGTGTTGTTTTGGCTGGTTGGTGAGTGTTGGTGGGTGACTGTTGGAGTGTCTGTGTTTTTTTTTAAAAAAAATGAAGAAGACTGTCGTCCTAATTAAACTCCAGTGGGCCAACGTGATGCTCCTGGAGCCGGTGGTGGAGGAGGAGGAGAAAGAGGTCGCTGCCTCAGCCCCTGGACCTTCCTGGAGCCAGTGGAGGAGGAGGAGGAGGAGATGTCTGCCACAGAGAGAGAGGGTACTGTACTGTGGGGGGCTCTTCCAACAGTTGAGCATGAGCAGCACCCCCACCCAAACATGTGCCTGCCAGCCATCCCTAGCAAGGGTCTCCACTCTCTAGTTGCCATCCCTACCTAGCACCCCCAAATAAAGGCAGGATTTGCACGTGCCAGCCAGGGTCTCTCCATTTTGATATCCCTAGCATCCCCTAGCACCCCAAGGAGGGCAGGATTTGCACATGCCAGCAAGGGCCTTTCTAGTTGCCATCCCTAGCTCCCCAAGGAGGGAGGACTAGAGGCATCATCATAATTACTATTACTTAGGTGTTGTTTATGAGTTCCTGTTTCAGAGAGGAATTGGATGCCGGCGCTGGTGCCACGCCACACAGGACAACAAGGCGGAAGTCACCAGTGCCACCCCCAGACAGTGGGTGGACAAGGTCCGATGTCTGGAGGTGGTTGAGAAGCACGAAAAATACACCATCTGCAAGGTAAGGCACGGGGGCTGGAACAACAGGGAATGGATTGCCATATGACCTGTTAGGAATGGAAGTCCCCTGGAGAGAGAGATTGGCCACCCACCCACTTGTGGACACAGAATGCAGACAGGGCTTGACACAGACCATTGGTCTGACACAGTATGGCACTTCTTATGCTCCTATCTTTTTATGCTCTTTAGATCTGACAGAAAAGATTCAGGAGGCAGAGAGAGGGGACCACATTGGGGCTAATCTCCCATATTGAAACGCTCCACAGGGAGACGGTGGCTAGGTGGCAGGACTCTGGCATGGCCTTGGAGCACCAGCACCAGACGAAGAGGGGGAAGGCATGCCAGAAGTGATGCCATGTAAGCCCTTCCCCCTCCTCCAGCTCCGATGTGGAGGCATGAGCAGCATCAGCACCCAGAATGGAATGACAGCCCCCCATGACTGGAATGATGGTCCCAGAATCTCATTGATGGTTCCTGGGATGGGCGGGCATGACTGCTTCAGGTACAGTGGAATGACAGCCTAAAGCCTATGGGAGTTGAATGATGTCCCTAGAATTAGTGCATGGTTGGGCACACTTCATTCAATTGTGGGATAGGTAGGTAGGTATAGGAATGCACACAGGCAGGCATTGCACGTTTTGTTATATTCCATCTCATTCTGGTAGGTTTGCTGCTGCTGCATGTGGCCATCGGGCACAGATGGGAGTTCTTCCTGGTTCTGGCAGGTGGCAGCTTGAGCTGTCCTCCCCTCCACCCCATCTCTCTCATTCTAGCGGGGAGCCTCTCCCTCGCCATATATTGCAGGTGACAGCATGGGTGGGATCGTGTCTGTCTTTCCTTCTAGCAGTGGGGAGACTTTCTCTCTCTCTCTCTTGCCAGCAACCTGGGTGGGCAGACAGGCACCTTGGCATGAGAGGCAGGAAAGCGGGCTGAAGCAGGCTTTGAGCTTGGCAGCAACCTGGGTTACAGAACCCTTGGCACAGACAGCATATAGGTCTGGGGGCCATTGGCAGCAGCAGACATTGGTTGCCAGGGTACAGAACCCTTGGCACAGACAGCATATAGGCCTGGGGGCCATTGGCACTAGCAGCAGGAGACATTGGTTGACAGGGTACAGAACCCTTGGCACAGACAGAATATAGGCCTGGGGGCCATTGGCAGCAGCAGACATTGGTTGCCAGGGTACAGAACCCTAGGCACAGACAGCATATAGGCCTGGGGGCCATTGGCACTA
>QEPC01010657.1:1849611-1861683 GCA_003113815.1 Sphenodon punctatus | reverse complement strand
TTTGCAACCTGGGCAGGTGGGCGGGCAGGCAGGCAGCATGGCATGAGAGACAGTAGGGCAGGCGGGCTTGGGCAGTCTTTAAGCTAGGCAACCTGGGTGGGCAGACAGACACCTTGGCATGGGATCGCTGCTGGGATCAATGCATGGCTCCTCCTCCAGGTAGGTCTCCTCGGCTGCTGAGGTGCTGTCGTACTCCCTCTTGTAACTCTGCCTGGGAACCACCTCCACCACTGCCCTCAGCCACGCTGCTTGCCCTATTGTTGTGGGGGACCCCATGCTCCCCAGAGTGGCCTGCACATAGGCCAAGCTGCTGCTGCTGCTGGAAACAGGGGTGCTGCTGCTGCTGGCGCTGCTACTGCTACCACTAGGGCTGGGGGCAGGGATAGACCCGCCTGACTGAGAGGGGTGGCTGCTCCCACTCCCACCAGGGGTGTCCTGCTGCATAGCCCACTCTGCCTGACAGACCCTTTCCACCAGCGCATCCTTCCGGAGGGCATAGAGCGCTGTCTGGCATGCCAAGCTGCCCTTGACCCTGGGCTCCAGCATTGTTGCCAGGACATATTCCTCCCGCTGCAAGAGCACATAAAAATGTGCCTCCAGCCCTGACTTCAGCTTCCGCACCAGGTCAAGCACCTCATCAGCCAGCTTCCTGCCCTGAGGGCCACAATCTCGCCCCCCGAGAATCTCGTCCAGCCTCCTCTGGAGACTCCAAACCAGAGGGGTCACCTGGCTGAGGGTGGTGGTGGAGCTGCTTATGGTTTCTGTCATGGACAGGAACAGTCTCAGGACGAAGACCATTTGAAGCCAGGTGCTCCCATTCCGCCCCATTAAACCCTTCCGGTGCCCCACAGTCCATCTCCAGTTGCACCTGATGCAAGGCAGCTTTCTGCTCCACAAGCCGCTCGAACATCAGGAAGGTGGAATTCCACCTGGTGGCCACATCCTGGACCAGCTGGTGCCCTGGGGAGCGTTGCTCAGCCTGCTTCTCCCGGAGGAGCTCGCTGCCCTTCACGCTCAGGTTGAAGAACCCCACCAGCTTCCTCCCCCACTCTATCAGGGAGCTAAGGGTGCCTCCCCCAAGCCCAGAGTGTCCCTGACCACCAGGTGAAGGGTGTGTGCAGTGCAAGGGATTCTGGTGGCACCCCCGTCTTTCGTACATTTGCGGTGTTGTCCATCACCACGCACCCCTTAGTGAAGGCTGCGTCTGGCGTAACCCACTCCCTCACCATGATGGCCAGGGCTAACTCTAGGTTCCTGGACATGTGGGGGCTGTCCACGACTTGTACCTGAAGCAGGGCCCACCTATGCCTTGCTTTGGGACCCCTCCTGCCACTCCCCAAAACTGCCTCCGGGTCCTGCCACCAGTGCGCCATCACCGCCAGGTAGGCATGCTGCACGTTTCTACTGGGCCACAGGTCTGTGGTTAAGTGTATGGTGGCACCCCCAGCCCCTGCCAGCTGCTCCCTCACCTGGTCCTTCAACGCTGTGTACAGGGCTGGCACCACATTCCAACTCAGGGTGGTGCAGGACGGCAGCTTAAACTGGGAGGCCAGGAACACAATCAGCCGCTGGAAGACCTTGTCCTCTACAATTGAGAGGGGCTGCCCATCCAGCGCAATCATTTCAGCCAACAGGCGCCTGGTTTTCTCTTGATAGTCACGCCGCCCTCAAACTGTCAATGGCCTTGGCAGCTGCCCCCATCCCAGATCCTCCATGGTGGACTGATGCTGCTGGTGAGGCGCCTGCTGCTGCTCTTCCCCCATACTGCTCCTGCTGGTAGAGGCAGCAGTTGGTGCAGGACACTTGCCCAGTGAAGGAGGTGGGTGACTGGCCGCTGCAGTCGGGAACCTGCTGGCATCCACTTCCCCTGCCTTCCTGCTTAGCAGCAGAGCACTGTGGCATGACCTCAGGTGCCTCGCTATTGCAGTTGTCCAAAGGTTGGCGAGCACCTGTCCGCGCTTCACCAACTTATTGCACAAAGTGCACTGCACCTCTCTGGGATCATCTGCCCGCACCAGCTTAAAATGTTCCCAGACAGGATTTTTCTCCCTCTCCTGCCTTCTGGCCCGCCACAGGTGACGCACTGCTGCCAGCGCTGCTGGGAGGGGCAGAACTTGGTGGCACTGGCGACACAGCTCTGGGAGGAGGCTCAGCCATTGCCTCAGCTACAGACATCTCTGCAGCACTAGTGTCTGCCTCTGACTCATTGTCTGGGATCACGGTGATGTCCCGTGAAGGGGAACTAAATGGAATATCCTAATAACTACAAAGGCCTTGTCCTACAAACACACTGTATCTCTATCTATCTCTATAATTAAGCTAACTACTACTATGTATATCTATCTAGTAACTATCTATCTAATAACTATCTCTATATACAATATTACAGAGGGGGAAACACAAAGAACACAGGGAAGGGTACAAAACTGAAATGAAAATCAATCTAATAATAATCCTACTCTAAATAAATCCAAAACTTAAAACAGGGGAAGGGAATAATCAGGGATGGAATAAGAGGGAAAGGATTCAATGGAGGAGGGAGGGAGGAAGGAAGGAAGATTGAACACAGGGAGGGGTAAAAAAAAACAAAAACCCACCTAAATCTATCTAATATAATCTAAATAAATGATAATATGGAGGTAAATGGGTTGGATGGGTGAAATAGGAGGATGGATTGGGGCAATGGATTGGGGAGCTGGGAACTGCTGGGAGAGGGAGCCTTCTGAAGCACCTGCTGTCAGGAACAGTGACTAGCTCAGAAGGTGTTGGGAATGGGGGAGGGAAATGAGTTTTGTTACTTGCTGTGCCCGCCTCACTACAAGCCCCATTGGCTCAATGCAGCCTAGCCTGTAGCCAATTACAGACTGCGAAGCCAGTGGTCTGAGGCAAAAAGGGATGGTGATTGGGCAGGCTGGCTGCTACTCCAAGCCTCTCCACCCCTGGTGCCTGGACGTCTGCTCCTCAGTTGACTCCCCCTCCCTGTCACATTTTGCCTTCCAGTGACACGTTTTTGCCACCAGAACTCATCTGAACGCGATCCGAACCGACCAAACTCGGTCGTTTTGGAGTTCGGAATCAAGTTCGGTTTGGTCGGTTTGGGTTCGGTCGTCCAAACAGACTGAGTTCAGGCTGAACTCCGAACTTCCGAACCGTGTCCACACATCCCTACCAGTGGCTAATAGTCATCGATGGACCTATCCACCATGAGTTTGTCTAATTCTTTTTTCAACTATTGGCTTCCATAACATCCTGCAGCAGGATGTTCTGTAGGTTTATTGCATGTGAGATTAAAAACCTCTCCCTTTTAAACCTAAAGCCTCCTAATTTCATTGGGAATTCCCCAGTTCTTGTACTATGAAAAATGTTAAGCAGCAGCTTGCTAGCCACTTTCTCAACAACCTTTCTTGATTTTATAGATATTTATTACTTACTTATTTTAAATTATATCCCACAAAAAACAGGCTCAGGATACAATAATATAAAAATTAATACAATACAATAAAAGAAAAAAGGGGAGGAAAAAACCCACATTTAAAATATACTAACCCCTAAAACCATCCCTTCCTGATTTGGGTTTTACAGTTCTCAATTGTAACATTACATACATGTTGCACCTTTTGCTTTACATATTTACTAGGCTTGTGGCCTACCTGTAGACCAGTATCACATGTGCGTGAACCTATGTTCCTCCATGACACTCACCCCTAAAACCATCCCTGGACGACCAAACATTGGCCTAAACAAAAACTCTTTACACTGCTTCTGGAATGTGGATAGACTTGAGCTCAAACCTCAGCTCCTGGCACTTCAGGAGAGGCCGCCGTGCCACCACAGAGCTTGCAACTTCCTGGGCTACTACTAGTTAACTCCCTTCAGTGTTCCTGGTTTTCTGCCCTGCAGAATTAAATTTGGAAGGAGGGAAGGAGAGGTGTTCTGATGTGATGACAACCCTTTCCAAGCACTGTGAGATCATGACACCTGGAGGAGGTGTGTGGTCATACCAGAAAAGGAGGAGCTTTGCCTCACTCCTTTCCCACATGGTCACACCCCTTTCTGAGCATCCTCATGTCATGCCATTCAGAAAGGGAGCATTGCCACCCCAGAAAAATGTGTGGGAGCCCTTTTGCCCCTGCCCATTTCTATTGTGGTCCTGTCCCCCATCCAAAGAGCTTAGAAGGGGTGGGGACAGCCGAGTGCAACTGCACCCCCTTGTGTACACCTCCTGGTGCCCATGACCACATCACTCTCTACCATTGGCTGCCTCAGACTATAAAGGGAGCATGTTGGGAAACGGGTGTTGTCTGAGTAACCTGCATGTTATTGCTGACTTTGGCTCTTGATTTGCCTTGTGACCAGGGGTAGTTTGCTAATGAGGGCTGCCAGGTGATCCACCTGCCTACTGCAGACTGATTGTAGGGGTGAGGCGGAGCTGGGAAGATTGGCAGCTCTATTATTTTATTATTTATTTAAATTAATTCTAATACTTTTAATTAAAAGCAGCTAGTGCTTTTAATTGAACAAGATGGGGTGGGGGAAGCTTCATGGGGCAGCTGGCTGCTCTGCCCATCCAGAGCATGTTCAATGACTCATAGGGGAGGGGTGAGAGGAGGAGCTGGGGAGACTCTGGCTAGGCTCCTATGAAGGAGTCTAGCCAATTAGAGTACTCTAGGGGAGCTGGCTCATACCACCCCCCAACCAGTGCTGCGAAGAACAGAATTGGTTGGTGGTGGGATTTTCTCTGCTCTGTCTGAGCACTTTCTCCCTGGTCACCATTAGCAGAGGGAGCCTGTCGACTGCAGTGTGGAGTGAAGAGTTACCAGGTATGGAGGAGGGGGTGATTGTACACATCATGAAGAAGGAAGTCAAACTCTTGCTGGAGGTTGGGGTTATTCAAGCCTGTAACTAGGGAAGCCAAGATGTACGTAAAATAGAATGAGTGGATCGAATTTGTTATATTTATATTTATATTTACATTTTTGTATTGTAATGATATCTATTTTGTTATGTTATGTTGTTCGTTATGGCCATGTGGCTTACAATAAACTATTACCGTACCTGCATAGTGGGCTAGAAATCCTCTCCCTGCTCCTTCCTTCACCTCAGTTGCAGGGAAACCAGCAGCAGCAGCTGTGGGTGGAGACATAGGGGAAGATGCCTGCTTGGATGTCATTTCCATTGTTTAGTTAGGCGGAGTAAGTCTCTCACCTCATTAGGTACTCTCAGTGCTAGCTTTCATTTAGTGGCCAAAATCTAAACAATTGTTCTTGGGCAGCCTGACAAACCCCAAAACTGCCTTTGATGTAACACTGAACTAATGCCCTCAATAGCCACTAGTGAGAGACTGCTAGGGGATATGTTTTCTGAAGCTTAATGGGCCATTGTCAACTTTTTAACAGTCCAGGTAGTGGGACCTATTGAGGGCTATTAACCTGGAGCTGCATAAAAGGCTTCAGTGCTCTGGAAACTAAGCCTGCTTAACTTGCTGGGCTGTACTCATTTTTCTTCAGATGATCCAAATCTTTCTCAGAATCTGATCTTTCCCAGGTGCTAATTATATTGGGGCTGACTAATTATGCTTGTACAGTGCAAGATATATTGCTTGTGTTTATATAAATAATAAGAGGTGATTTCTGCAATTTACACTTTTGTAGATTAGGGGGCTTGCACACTTAGGCCCTTTTTACAGGGATGGGGGTGGTTGGGGGGATGGGCGTTCGGCCGTGGTGTGTGGAGGTGGGTGTGTGGCCGTTTATACGGACACACACACCTACAACCATCTCCACCTGGAGCAACTGGGAAAAACCCGGGTTGTTCCGTGCAGTGGCATGGGTGGGCGGTGCATGGGCTGAAGGAATGCACTTCCACCCACGCCACCTTGAGATGGGCACCTGGGTTTGTGGGGGATTGGTGGACCCTCATGGGTGTGTAAAAACTGTCATTGTTGCTGTATTTTACCCTTCTCATTAGCAGAGAGAGATGATTTGGGGATTGTTTGCAAGCTTAACCTGTAGGTTTGATTTGCATCTGATAAGGGACTCTCTTCCAGCCAGATCCAAGGAACAACTCTGCCTTTTTGAACTGAAAACATCTGGTTGCAAGAGCAAGATGCTTTTCTTTCCCTTGATCTGCTTTCCTGCAGGGATCCAGCCTTCTCATCCAAGGTTCTGAAACAATTGCATTATTTGCATAGATGAGTCAACTGAGGGAAAGACAAATGTTTTTCTGCTTAGATGCATGTCTGGACTGAAATTGTTTCACTCCAAGAGCAAAAGATACATCTGTTCCTCCGATCAGACTGCAGGAGAGTCTTGGGATCAGATAGGTACCAAACCCAGATATGAATGTGCAAGTTAGCCCCAGAGGATCTCTTTGCCAATGAGACGGCATAAAGTGCACCAGGAAGATTTTGTATACAAGTTGTAAACCCTGGCAAAATTTTGAATATACAGTGTAAATCCTTGTTTACTTGATAAATCCAGGTAAACCTTTGCCTTGAGCCTATAATCTGTATTCAGCGTAGCTTTTTAATAATTGTGTATTTTATAGTAATGTATCCAATTAAGGCTCTGCCCCAACTGACCCCACCCGCTGCCTCACAAACCTAAAGGTCCACCAGCCACTGCTGCTTGTGACTCTGCTCTCTTGATTCCCATTCTGCACTCCAGCTTTGGTCTTGTCCATGACTGCACTTGACTGGCTCCTCAGTACTAATCCTGACTCTGACATTCTGACTTTGTCTCTTCTGACCCTTGATTGTGGGCAGCCTTGGACCTTTTGGGTTTGGGCTCATTCTGGCCCTGTGTCTACTCTTGGATTCTCCTGAGGCTTGTTGATAACTCAAGCGGGTCTGACCGGTGACTGAGCCTGACTAGGCTTTCAACAATGGTGCTTGGCAATCCACAGTGACAGTGCCCTCTTCTGGCTACTGGTGTGATGCGCAACCTGGGATGGGATCCTGACAGAGTGTTCCAACTACAGGGAGTCAAGGCAGCTGGGTCCTTTATAGTTTCAGAGAAAGAGCAGCCCTTTGCTAATGATTATTATTATTATTACTATTATTATTTTTATTTATTTAAAGAAGGAAGTGAATGTCCAAGCATTTCATGGCATGTTCAGCATTTGATATTGGACAACTGATGATATTTATTTAGAGGGGAAGCAGGATCAAAGCATTTAGTGGCCAGTGGGACGAAATATAGAGATATGTAAATGACTTAGAAAGGGGGAAGAAAGGGACTCTGCATTGCCAATCCCTCTTTCTAGGGTTAGAGAGCTTGGGGCAGGTTGAGGGGTACAAAATGTATTGTTCAGGTAGCGGGGAACTTGTAGGGGCTGGCAACCCAGTGGCTGCAAGGCATCCCCCTCCTTCTGTGAATGATCAAGGCTCCAAGAGGACCACCTGAACAAGCAGTAGCCTGAGTGGCCAAGCCCAGCATGTACCCTCCCCACATGCTGCCATTGGTGGAGAAGCAAACAGGAAATTCATTGCTACATGAAGCCGCAGGGTTTTTAAAAAAATCAGGCAGTATATATTTGAGGATGTTTGGCCTATAATTTGCAGTAATTAGGAAGTATAGGCAGTCTTTTTACTGTGCCAGAATGATTTGGGTTACTTCTGTCAAGCTCTCCTGACCAGCTGCATCTTTTAGTCCATTCTGTAAATTTCCTTCAGAGCCCGCAGGTCATTGGCTTGGAACCTCTCCCTCTGTTTTACAGGCTGCTTGGGTGTCTGTGTATATTACAGGCATTCAGCTTTCTAGCTGACAGGGTCTTGCCACCTTCTGCTCCCCATCAGCAGACCTCTGCTTTCTCCAGCTTTTTCTAGGCATTCAAATTGCTCCCAGTCTGAGCACTTTCACTCTTCTCCCCCCACCCTTTCCCCACATTCTGTCATTCACACATGCCCAGCTGAATGTGGGGCACCTAGAGGGGCAGGGGCAGCCTGAGAGCGGAGACGGGCAACACCAGCAACTGCAGCCTGGCTATACAGGGGCAGCTTGAGCCAGGGGATGGGTGGCATCCGAGTCAGTGAGCCAGCTGTGGGGAGAGGGAGCTCCAGCTGGAACAGCCCTCATGTGCACTTTGCACAGGCTTCCTGGTGGTTGGGTGCTCCGGCAGCTACTGCCTCCAAAACAGGGTATTGCCCATCCATTTATCTGGCCATCTGTCTGAAGGCAAATTCTGATCTTTTCCCCATAGTTACAGAACTGCAGGATTTTCCCACATAAGCAGGACAGTGCAGCCTAACAAGACCATCGAGAGGTGTGGGAGTTCGTTGGGGCACGGTAGAGCCCGAGTTTGAATGTTGCTCCACTATCTTGGCTTCCTATACACCTCCCCAACTTTTCAACAGCCGAGGCAAGGAGAGGAAGAATGACCTGCTGCCTCCCTCAGTTTCTACACAAAAGCTACCAGCCAGGCCCACAGTGCAGCCTGAAACTTAGAATTCCTACAGGGTAAAAACCAATCTTACTTACTCCACAGCTGCTCTGCTACAACCCTCAAGAAAATGGCTAGGTAAGTCACGGGAGAAGTGTACTAACTTTTTAGCCTCACTTTTTGATTAGTATTGGATACTCCCACTACAAATACCACCCCCAGATGATATAAAAGTTGTAACACATCCATGTCTCTGCTTCCCCACCACCCCTAACCCTTTTCCAATTCCTGGTCACAGACATTAGAAAAGGCCAAATAAG
The DNA here is from genome assembly GCA_003113815.1 of Sphenodon punctatus. Lineage (NCBI taxonomy): Eukaryota > Metazoa > Chordata > Lepidosauria > Sphenodontia > Sphenodontidae > Sphenodon > Sphenodon punctatus. The sequence goes on along the minus strand of QEPC01010657.1, from coordinate 1,852,984 downwards.
TAAGACAGACTGTAGCAGGGATAGCTTGCCTAGGTGCAAGTTCTATCAGGATCAGGTCCCCAAAGTCACTCACTCCCCGGGATGAACTCCACACACAGTCAGTCTGTTCACATATACAAGTATCTACCATATTGTGGCAGGAATGGGCATGCCTGGGTGTAAGTCTTATCAGGAAGTTATCCAGACCCAGATAGTTAGTTTCTGGGAATTAACTCAAGCCTCTTTTATTAAGTCTATCCAGTTCAGCCCATATATACAGCGTCTCTATACAGTTCAATATACCACCATATACTCAGCTTCTTTTACTCTTAGTTCATTCTCTCTAGCTCAGCATCGCTCCTCTGGCTCTCAAGTCTCCATTGGCTATACACACTTTCTGGCTCTTTTGACACTGTTGACCATGAGGTGTTGGTGACTTGCCTGTGGGACCAGACCTGGGTCGGCAGAATTGTTCTTGAATGGCTCTGCTCATTGCTGGCCAGAAGAACTCCGCTAGTGGTGCTCGGAGATTGCTCTTCATCTCCTCGGGAACTCTTGTGTGGAGTCCACCAAGTTTCCAGCTTGTCCCCTTTCCTGTTCAACGTGTACATGCAGCTGCTGGGCGAGGTCGTGAGAAGGTTTGATGTTCGGTGTCATCAATATGTTGATAACACCCAACTCTACCTCTTGTTTTAATCCAACCCAGACCCCACGGTCTCTGTGCTTACCCGTTGCTTGGCGGCTGTGGAGGACTGGATGAGGGCAAGCCAACTGAAGCTGAATTCCGACAAGACAGAGGTTATGCTAGTGGGTAAGGAGATGGGTGTGCATCCCCTGTTGTTGATGGGGTTCATCCCCCATTGGTTCTCCAGGTTCGCAGTCTGGGAATGCTCCTTGATGCCCAGCTCCACCTGGATGTCTGGGTGAATGCTGTGGCGAGGAGCACATTTTGCCAATTACATCTGGTGCAACGGCTTTGAAAATATGTCTGACTCCGACCTTGCCACTATCATCCATGCTTTCATTACCTCGAGATTGGACTATTGCAATGTGCTCTACATAGGGCTACCCATGGCAATGGTCTGGAAATTATAGCTGGTGCAGAATATGGCGGCCAGCCTCTTTATGGGGACAGGTCACTACGAGCACATTACACAGGTGCTCCGTTCGCTACACTGGCTGCCTATCGTTTTCTGAGCCCGATTCACGGTGTTGGTTTTGACCTATAAAGCCCTAAATGGTCTGGGCCCTGCTTACCTACAGGACTGCCTCACTTCCTGGGCCCTGGAGTGGTCCCTGTGGTCGGCCGGGGGTGCCTTCCTGGAGGTCCCCCGGGTATCTCGGGGGGCAACTCTGGACAGGGCATTCTCAGTGGCTGCACCTAGGCTGTGGAACTCCCTTCCAGCAAAGCCCTGGTTAGCTACGGACCTCCCTTCCTTTCGACGAAAATGCAAGACCTGGCTGTTCCACCTGGCTGTTCCGCCAGGCTTGGTGAGGGAGATGGTTGATGGGTGGGGGTGGGTTAGGGTGGTAAGGGTTGATTATTCCCCCCAGATTTAATTGTACAGTGTGCATTGTTTGTTTAATATTCTATTAATGTTTTTAATTTATTATTGTATTTTTGTTTTACTGATTGTTAGCTGGCTGTAGCTGCTGTGAGCAGAAGGGACGGCGTATATATATTTGATAAATAAATAAATAAAATAAAAATTTCCCATCCTCTTCTGATGCAAGCCAAGTCTACCACTCTGGCTGGTTATAACCCAAGCCATAGTCCTTTTTGAAGAGCTCACAACCAGTTTCTCAGCCTCCTTCAGACTGAGCTCTGGCTTGGCTCTTATTCTCTCTGGGATGGCTGTGTCATGCCCACCACAGCTGCTTTCATTTAGATGTGAGTCATTGCTACTAGCAGGGCCGGCTGCCCTGCTAGTACTGCCACTCAGCTGGTGCTAACTCTGTCTTAACGGGGCAGCAGCTTGCAGGGCTTCTTCCCTGCTACACAGACCATTTGAAGGAATTAAAACTCATGTCCATGAGTCTCAAAGGATTGTTCTGAGGCGTATATTAATCTGAGCCAGTAGCCTAGAGGGTCAGATCTGAGATGGCCTGCATCAACATCCATGTATCTGGGCATCTGTATGAGGCCAAATTCCAGTCCTTGTCCCATAACAGATACAGAACTAAGCAATATCTGCTTGCAATTTTTACTTTCCAATTTCCTAACAAAATGGGCAGAGTTCATAGAACTTTCTGAAGGAAGTGTGAAGGTGTGGGCTCTCCAGGGAGCACATGTCTTATGAAAAACTTGCTGAAGCTGTAATCAAAAAATCTTTTCACCTCTCTGGTAATGTTGTGACAGAATTCCCATTCAAATCTAGCAATACCTGGTTCAAAGCTATTCAGCTGCTGCTCTCGTGGAGTTACTGTAGACAGATTAAATGATAAAATAGGATATAGAATTCTACATCATCATCATCATAATAATTATTATTAGCATTTATATAGTGCCAGCGATGTACCTGGTGCTTTACAAAGAATAAGATAGACACGGTCCCTGCTCGAGAGCTTACAATCTAAAGACAGGGGGAGGGGAGACAGGGAAGGGGGAACAGAGGGAGAGACAAGTGATGCAACATTCATGAGGATGCGGGAACTCAGGTACACGATCTTGGCTTGGCTGCAGTAAGTTGGGAGTTTACAGATAACAGGTGGGGAATAATCCTGGGTGGGAATGCTTAGCAGGAGTTAGGAAGGGTGGAGTCGAAGAGGTGGGTTTTGAAGAGGGACTTGAAGGTGTGGAGGGTGGGGGCAAGGCAGACGAGGGCAGGGAGGGCATTCCAGGCATGCGGGGCAGCAAGGGAGAAGGGACAAAGGCAGCTGAGGGAGCAGTGGAGGTGTGGGAGGGTGAGGGAGGGAATGGAAGAGGAGCAGAGTGCTGGATCAGGGGTTCGTAGGGAGATCAGGGCAGAGAGGTAGGGGTGAGCGAGGTTGTGAAAGGCTTTGTAGGTGAAAACAAGGAGCTTGTGCAGAAGACACTCAGGAAGAGGGAGCCAGTGGAGAGAGGAGAGGCTGCACGTGGTCCAGGGGCGGCTGGTGGCTTTTTAGTTTGGAGGGGCAGTAAGGCCGGCGAGCTGGTGGGCGGAGCCAGGGCATAACCCAGCAGCAAGGAGTTCCCAGGGTTAACATCAGATGGAAGAAAACACAGTCTAAAATGCACTTCAAGCTTAAAATGAAAAACATATAAACCCCAAGCACAGGGAAACAGTGGCAAAACACTGGCACAACCCAGCAGCAAGGAGTTCCCAGGGTTAACATCAGATGGAGGAAGAGAAAACAGTCTAAAATGCACTTCAAGCTTAAAATGAAAAACGTATAAACCCCAAGCACAGGGAAA
>QEPC01010657.1:1821739-1847512 GCA_003113815.1 Sphenodon punctatus | reverse complement strand
TCAGTATGCTGATGACACTCAGCTCTGCCTCTCTTTTTCCATCGACCCAGGCCATGCAGTCTCTTTATTTTCCCAGTGCCTGTCGGCTGTGGGGGCTTGGATGAGGTTGAGCCATCTGCAGCTGAATCCTGACAAGACAGAGGTGATGTTGGTGGGTGAGGGCCTGGGGGGCCTGGGAGTGGTTGAATCTTCTCTTGAGGGGGGGTGTTCGCCCTCCCATGGTCTTGCAGGTACGGAGTATGGGTGTGCTCCTCGATTCACGGCTCAGCCTGGAATCTCAGGTTGTGGCCGTAGTGGGGAGTGCGTTTCGGCATTTACATCTTGTCCGGCAGCTTTGGACGTATCTCTCAGACTCTGACCTCACCACTGTCATCCATGCCTTCATCACCTCGAGGCTGGATTACTGCAATGCACTCTGCATGGGACTGCCCAAGAAGCTGGGCCGGAGGCTGCAGCTGGTGCAGAATGCCGTGGCCCGTCTCCTTACTGGGGCGGGCCGCAGGGAGCACATGACACCTGTGCTCCGGGCTCTGCACTGGCTGCCTATAAAACACCGGGCTAGGTGTTTTGACCTTCAAAGCCCTTCACGGCCTGGGCCCTGCCTATCTGTGGGATCGCCTCACTCCCCTGTGTCCGTGCGATCCCTGAGAACATCTGTGGGGGCCTTTTTGGAGGTTCCCCGGGCGAGACAGGTGACCACTGATGTGAGATCTTTTTCGGTGGCTGCCCCTGTGCTGTGGAATTCACTCCCAGAGGAGGCTCAGTTGGCCCCCACCCTCCTGTCATTTTGGCATTTGTGTAAGACCTGGCTGTTTCGCCAGGCCTTTGGCGGGGGGTAGGGGGGGAGCAGGGGTTTGGGGGGGAGGGTGAGTTTTTATGATTTGTTTTAAAATTTGTATATTTATTTTGAAATGTTTTATAGTTGACATTTGTGTGTGTGTTGTTTGCCACCCCGAGTTGCCTTTGGGCAGGAGGGGCAGGTTATAAGTTTTAAATAAATAAAATAAATAAACTTTGTGGAGCCGGAGTTGTGGTGGCAAGAACAGAGGCCGAGGACTGTGACAAGCAGGTACTGGGGACCCAGGGGGGGAGGTACTGTGCAGACTTGCCATAACTGCAAACGACCTGGACACTATTGGAAAGCCTGCCAGGAGAAGTGGCGAGGCCTCCATAGCACCTGGACTCTGGAATGTCAGATCTGGGACAAGGAGAAGTGTCTGAAGCCGGTCAGAGGCTGCTGCGGCTGTCAGAAGTGGGGACTGTTTTTATTTTTTTTTTCCACACAGAGATGACATGGTGGGGGTCCCCCAGGGCGCTAGGGGGGCAGTGCCCCAAACGCCCTGGGGGGGGGAGCTGAGCCTGACATAGAGGCCTTGAAAAGTCTGGTAAAACAGGTGCTAGCTGAGAATACCTTCTTGATGAAGGAAGTAGAAGTACTGAGACTACAGTTAGTAGTTCTGAGGCCAGAGAAAAGAGAACAAGAGACTATGACCCAAGTTACTTGGACTGGGCTAGATTGGTTAGCCAGGAACAGAGCAGAGGTTAAAACGGAGAACCTGGCTCTCCACAAGGAGGTGGAGGAGTTTAAAACTGCTCTGGGAAATGACAGTGAATCAGAAGAGACAGCAACCTCAGATGAATGAGAGTCATAAGAACATAAGAAGTGCCATACTGGGTCAGACCAATGGTCCATCGAGCCCAGCATGCTGCCTCTGACAGTGGCCAATCACAGGGGCCTGAGAGAAGCACCCAACAGGTCACCATGCTATCCATTCCCTGTGGGTCATCCCCAGGCTCCCAATAGTAAACAGTTGTGTTCCCCAATCCCATCTGGCTAATAGCTGCTAATGGACCTATCTTCCAGAAACTTGTCCAAACCTCTTTTAAACCCAGCTATAGTACTGGCCTTGACCACCTCCTCTGGCAGTAAATTCCACAACCTAATTGTACACTGAGTGAAAAAATACTTTCTTTTGTTTGTTTTTACTCTGCCACCTGTGAGTTTCATGGAGTGTCCCCTAGTTTTAGTACTAGCTGAGAGGGTAACCGTTCCCTGTTCACAAGTTCCACATCACTCATGATTTTATAGTCCTTTATTATATCTCGTCTCAGCCGTCTCTTTTCCAAGCTGAAGACCCCCAACCTATCAAGCCTCTCCTCATACGGGTGCTGTTCCATACCCTGGATCATTTTTTTGCTGCCCTTCTCTGTACCTTTTCTAGTTCCGCTATGTCTTTTTTGAGACAGACTTAACCAGAATAATTTTAAGGCAGTGGCAGGAACCACTAGTAAGGGGCCCAGGACTGGGAGTCAGGAAAGGCTGGGTGGGCCTGACTCCCATCCCATCTCAAGGGAAAGAAGATTTCTCACACTTGTTGCTGAACTATGGAAACTCAGCAGGGTGTAGGCAGTTGAGCCGGCTGGAGAAAAAGTGGCAATAGTGAGCTATGTGTGCTAGGATGTAGGTGACGGAGTCGACCACCCAAGACAAACGAGAGCCCGGGGAGGGATCAAAATGTACTAGTGTAGTACATGGCCAGAGTAGTCTGGCTGAAGGGTCCTAGGGCTGGGAGGTCTGGAAGGAACGGGTGGGCTGGCCTCCCACCCCAGAAGGGGTCTCATGGGGTGTTAAGTAAAATCCCAAAAAGGTTGGTGGACTAATGTGAGGGGTTGTGTAAATCCCTGAGTCTGTAAGTTGGGTGGAGGCATGCTCCCCAACAGGAACTGTTAATTCCCTGAAGTAGTTGGGTGGAGGTGGCTCCCCAACTAAGAAACCCTGAAGAGAGTGGGGTTTAGATTGTAAACTGGGTGAGAGTATCCTCAGGAGGAATCTATATGGACTGTGAGAAGCTGCACCCTGCTAGAAGGCATGTAAGCCAGTCTTCTCTGGGAGAAGCCTGTCTCCTTAAAGGGGGAGGGGTGTAGCAGGGAGCAGTCCTGCGAGGCTATTGCCCCTTTAAGAAGAGTGCTGCATGGGCCAGCTAGAGGATGTGGTAGAGTCAGCCCCATAGCTTGGGTCTAACCTGAGCTGGAAACATGCTAATAACCCTGACACAGAGTGGGCAGGATACTGGTCCTTTAAGGCTGAAGAAAGGAAGCCTGGCCATGCCCACTCTGCCTGTATATAAGGAGACCAAAGCAGAGAGGAAAGCAGTCTCTGTCTGGGAGCTGAAGGGATTGCATCTCGCTGAAAAGGCCTTCCTACGCTACACTCTCCAAGGTTCTGGAGAACCAGAGGAACCAGGTGTTGAGGAGAGGCTGTGCCCAGGAGGGAGCCTCGTGCCTGGGGAAGGCTTGGCCAGAGCCTGGGGCTTTGAGGCCTGGCTGGCTGGATTTTAGGGGTTGATGTTGTGTTGCTCCTGAGCTTATGAGAGACTGACCTGGGCCTACAGGGTGGAGGCAACTGAGCTGGCAGCCCAGGGATTGTGGACACAGAGTCTAATAAAGGACTGTGTATGTGTTACCCTCTGGACAGCTTGTGTTGGGTCCTATAGGAGGGTACTCCCTCCCCTGAAGGGGGATTCAGCCAAGGCTTGGGCTGAATAGGCGTGGCAGTGGGGTGAGCTAATTTCCCAGTGCCCCCATGTGACTCTGGGAAGACCCCCTGCTACACAATAGTCTAGCTGTTTAGTGCTGGTACTCTTATTTGGCATTAACACAAGTTCCGCTTAAGTGAAGGAGACTTCCACCAGTGCCATAAGTGATGTGTGTACCACCTCTTTGGCTGTTTTTAGACGAGCGCGGCGGCACCCGCACTTGTTTCTCAAAAGACCCGGCAGCCCGTTCTACATGTGATGCTCCCGCCGAATACGCGCATGGGCAGGTGATGTGCATCCATTTCCAGTGATCGAGGCTGGTCATACATGGCCGGAAATGGATGCGCATTGCCCGCACATACGCGTATTTGGCAACAGCATCACATGTAGAACGGACTGCCGGGTCTTTTGAGAAACAAGCGAGGGCGCCGCCGTGATCGTCTAAAAACGACCTTAGAGAAGGCTGAAGCTCTGTCCTTGATGCCCAGAAAGTTTGCAGGGGCTGGCCCAGCACAGCAGTAGCAACAGATCTTTTTCCCTAGCAAGGAGAGGGAGTTAAAAGAGTAGACTGCTGTTTAGGCTGCTGCTCTTCTGTAGCGGCTCTATGCAGCTGCTGCTCATGTGGAAGATCCTGGAGAAGAGGTAGCAGCACAACCTGTCATAAGGACCACCCAGCAATGCAGCTTCCTGAGCAGAGGTCCTTTCCTAGAGCCCATTTCTCCTGGTAGAGAAGGGAAGAACACAGGAATTCTGAGGGAGTGGAGGAATTCAGTGGAGCTGCAGTAGTGGTGGGGATGATGGATCCCATACTTGGAAGAAAGATATGCACAGGCTCCACCACAGTTTCTCCTGGAGTTATTCTACACTAGACCCTACCACTGCTTCACAGTGCTGTGCTGGGGCCTCTTTAAGCCTCCCATATGCATCACTCATGACCACCAGTGCTAAGGGCTAGCAACAGCCCTGAACAACCAGAGGACCGCCCTGTTAAAGTCCTTCCTGTAAACATTTGTTGATTCTGTTAAGTCTACTTCCATTTGGCTATTCATATCTCTGAAGCAATGTTACTAGAAAAGAGTCAGACTGGAACATACAAATCTCTGAGGAAATATTGCAGAGGTAAGGAATAATCCTTACTGCTTCATCTTTACTTAAAATGAAATTACAGCTATTAAGTTTCTGGGAGGCTCAGCCGGGGGATGCCTAGGGAGCTGGTGGTGGGAATGGGTAACATTATACTGAAATGTAATCTTTCACTAAAAATGTAATTTCCAGGAATGATCATTACTTACTTACTCTTTTCAAGGAATATGTATTCTTGAGCAGTTGTTACATTTGTTTTGTTTATGAAAATACATTGTTTATCTAGCACCGGCACTGAATGGAGCTAAACAAATAGAGAGAGATTTTGAAGGGAGGCTTGCTGAAGAGGCAAAAACAAGCAACAAAAACTCTTTCAAATACATCCGAAGCAAGAAGCCTGCTAGGGAGTCAGTTGGGCCATTAGATGACAAGGGAGTAAAAGAGGCGCTCAGGGAGGATAAGGTCGTTGCAGAGAAGCTGAATGAGTTCTTTGTGTCGGTCTTCACTGTGGAGGATTTTGGGGAGGTACCCATGCCGGATCCTTGCTTTGTGGGCGAGGAATTGGAAGAGCTGTTACAAATCAATGTGACATTGGAGGATGTTCTAGGGAAAATTGACAAACTGAATACTAACAAGTCACCAGGGCCAGATGGCATTCACCCCAGAGTTCTGAAGGAACTCCAATATGAAATCGCTAGTAATTTGTAATCTGTCACTAAAATCTGCCACTGTACCTGAGGGCTGGAGGGTGGCAAATGTAACCCCGATATTTAAAAAGAGATACAGAGGCGATCCTGGAAACTACAGACCAGTAAGCTTGATGCCTATGCTGGACAAAATGGTTGAAACCATCATTAAGGACAGAGTTACAGGGCATGTTGTCAAACATGGCTTAATGGGGAAGAGTCAACACGGATTTAGTAAATGTAAGTTGTGCCTCACTAACCTGTTGGAATTCTTTGAGGGTGTAAATAAGCATGTGGACAAGGGAGGCCCAGTAGATATAGTGTACCTGGATTTTCAGAAAGCATTTGATAAGGTCCCTCATGAGAGACTTGAGAAAATTAAAAAGTCATGGGAAAGGAGGTAGTGTCTTACTATGGATCAGAAACTGGCTGAAAGATAGAAAGCAAAGGGTAGGACTAAATGATCAGTTTTCACAATGAAGAGATGTAAAAAGTGGTGTGCCTCAGGGATCTGTATTGGGACCGGTGCGTGTAATGTATTAATGATTTGGAAAAGGGCGTTAAGTGAGGTGATCAAATTTGCAGACGACACCAAGTTATTCAAGGTAGGTAAAACACGAGTAGACTGTGAAGAACTGCAACAGGATCTTATGACACTGGGTGCTTGGGCATCTAAATGGTAAATGAGATTTAATGTGGACAAGTGCAAAGTGATGCACGTAGGGAAAAATAATCCAAACTCTACATACACAGTGCTGGGTACTAAGCTAGGAGTTACCACTCAGGAAAAGGATCTAGGAGCGGTTGTGGACAATACAGTGAAATCCACAGCGCAGTGCACAGCAGCAGTCAAAAAAGCAAACAGAATATTAGGAATTATTCGGAAGGGGATAGAGAATAAAACTGAGGATGTCATAATGCCGCTATACAAATCAATGGTGCAACCACACCTTGAATATTGTGTGCAGTGCTGGTCACCTCATCTCAAAAAAGACATAGCTGAGCTAGAAAAGGTACAGAGAAGGGCAATAAAAACGATCAAGGGCATGGAAGGGCTCCCATATGAGAGGCTTGATAGGCTGGGGCTCTTCAGTTTGGAGAAGAGATGACTAAGAAAAGATATGATAGAGGTTTACAAAATCATGAGCGGTGTGGAACTAATAAACAAGGAACAGTTATTTACCCTCTCGGCTTAGTACTCCATGAAACTCATGGGTGGCAAGTTTAAAACAAATAAAGGAAAATATTTTTTCACTCAGCATATAATTGGGTTGTGGAATCTACTGCCAGAGGCTGTGGTAAGGGCCAGTACTAAAGCTGAGTTTAAAAGAGGTTTGGACAAGATTCTGGAAATAGGTCTATTAGCCAGACAGGATCAGGGAACATGATGGGAGCTGGGGGAAAACAACAGGGAATGGATCCCCCATTGTGACTTGTTGGGTGCTTCTCCCAAGCCACCGTGATTGGCCACTGTCAGAGACAGGATGTTGGGCTAGATGGACCATTGGTCTGACCCAGTATGGCACTTCTTATCTTCTTAATAAGTTTATTAATCGCTGCTAACAACCACCAGTGTGGATAGTTTGGCAGTTATTTGGCTGTAAACTGATTCCCATGATGGCCAGCTCAGCAGACAAAATGAATACCAGATAATACTGCAACAGTTAACCAGTTTATCATATTATTGTGTTATCACTTAACCAAATGTTACACAGACTAGTCTGAAAACAGATGCGGGGGGTGAGGAGAAGGAAATAGGTGTTCAGCCGAGTGTTGGCCAAAAGTATTTAACAAGTCAAGTTGAGAGCAGGAAGGCCAGTAAGAAGGAATTTGCAGTAGGTGAAGGAGGTTGCAAAGGTGAAAACTGACTAGAGCGTAGACTAGAGGTTTGGCAGTGGAACCAGTATCAAAAGGCTGGATTTTAGTGACGCTATGCAGAGCCATAGCTAGGCTGGAATAGGCCCTTGTGCAGATAGAAGATGGAATGAGACCCCTTCCCGGCAGCTGGAGCTGTAGTTGCACCAGGGAGTGTGTGGGCCCCTCCAGCTCTTTGGGCCCAGGCAGCTGCAGCTCCTGTCCCTATTATAGCAGCTATCCCCTGGATGCTATGCAGGGAGGTTGGAGCATCAAGACTTAGCAACAGACTGAATCTGTGGTGTAAAGGAAAGGGAGGAGTCAAAGATGTTCCTGAGGCTACGTGCCTGGGGTATGGGTTGGATGGCAACACCAGCATCAGTGGAGATAGAGGATGGTTCAGTGTTTAGATGAGGAGTTCAGCCTTGGAAATTTTTGAGATGGACGAGAGATCCAAGTGGCAATGCCAGGGAGACAGTAACAAAACTGGAAAAAAAATTCCAATTAAAAAAAAATATATAAATATTTTGAGCATGATGAGACACTTTCAATTCTTCTGGGCTCCTGCTCTGCTCTTGCTCTCAGGATGCCATCTTGTCTTTCACAGAGCGCCTCTCCAGTGCTTGCTCCCTCCCCCCGACACTCTTGGAGCCTTTCCAGAGCTGCCTGCTCTCTCAGCATTCCATTTCCAACTTTGCTACAGTTCTCTCTTAGCGCTCTATTGGACCCAAATTTCAACTGTTTGAATCAATCAATCAGCGCAAAGAAATTGCAACAGGAAACTCTGGCTGCCAAAGGCAGTTACTCATGGATTTGAACCAGGATACTATCACAATATCCCCACTTCTAGGATTCTTAAACTAAATTTATTTGGGGGAAAAGTGGAGGCTCCTGCAGGTAATTTTTATCCGAAGCTAGTTATTTTATTAAAATGTATACCCTGCCTTTCCCCAAAGGCTCAAGGTGGCTTACAATAATAAAAAACCACACAAAATACAATATTTTCATGCCTCCCAATTGTAGTTTTCCTCTGCCTGGCAGTTTTTGCATTGAGTGCTGCTATGCATTTTTTCAGCCCCAAGCAGATCAAACTGATAATGGGGAGTAGGTCACTTTAAACAGAAGCCTCCAAGTTAAGAGAAGCAATTATGCATAATGGATAAAGGGCAGCGAGAGCCTCCGACTAGCAGGCTTGTAAAACGCAGGCAATATTAGTGCACTCTACCTTTTTAATGTGGTTTCCATAGATATTTAATGTATTAACTGTCAGGCCAACTAATGTGGGTCTTCATGTCTTCAAAGACAATCAAGCAAATGAATGAGCCGTCTCCACCTCCTACTTCAACCTGTAGAATCCATAACAAATATGTACTGCCATCTTGTCCAATAATCACCATCCTCTGTGAATTTCCACATTACACCCATCACATTCTAACTCCCTGGTTTCTTTTGTGTCCGTTTCTAGCAAAATAATAATCTTTTTTATTTTGTAAAAAGACAATGAAATTAGACTCCTTTCTCCCTAGCATCACTAGGATCTGCTGTTCTGCTGTTATCAAGTCTGTCACATTGTGTCACTTCTGGGAGCCCATTTTGGGGCTCAGGTGACAAACTGCGGCAGCTAATTTTCCAAGAGCAGCATTTGGCTTGTGTGAAATAGAAATAATACTTTTCTAAATTGAATGCATGCCACTTGTGAGGCGTTTGTGGGGTCAGTGCCTTGGGAAACAGACACTTGAGAGCTGAAAAATTGACTATTGCCACCTAGTCTCAAGTTTGTTCCCCAGTCCTCACGAGGCCCTAGGTTGGGGGATTGAACGGAAACCCCCTATACAGTGCACACACAGAGTGCAGGACACACCCCCATGTCTCCTCTCCTGTTAAATATGGCTGTCAGTGTCCCTGCTCCCTCAGTTTCCTCTCTGCATTCACAGTCCCTTCAATCCTCTCTGCTTTGACATGGGGAGGGAGAATGGAAAGCACCTTAAAGTACAGGGCCACCAACGACCTGGTCTCCCTCTCAGCTGCCATACTCCTTCCATCTGCTCTGAAGTAGAGAAGTTGGGAGGACAGATGACTAGCTAAGGGTGCCATACAATCTGGGGCCCTGTAATGCATAGGAGATATTTATTTATTTTATTTTAAAAAACTTCTACCCCGCTCCCTCCAGCCTTACGGCAGATCAGGGCGGCTTACAAAACATTTAAACAAAACATACCTAGGGTATACCCAGACCTTATATGCATAGGGTCCTAGGTGGTTTCCTTGCCCAATGTGCTTTAAGGCCAACCCTAATGTCTCTGATTAGTGGGACACAGCAGTGATGGCTTCTGAAATGTGGGGATTTGCAGAGGCTGGTGTTCTGCTGGGGCTACAGCTGGCACCACTGCACCTTGGAGGGCCCTCAGCTGGCTGCTCCTTCCATCCTCCTTCCCCATGTCAGAGGGGAGGCAGAGCCCCACAGGAAGCAACCACCCCACGGGCTGAGAGTTGCAAGTGGAGAGAAGGTCCTGCAGAAATAGCCCATTATGGGACCTCAGGAGGCTGGAGCGCTGAGGCTATCATGACTGGTCTCCCTACAGGACCCCCCCTGGCATCAGGGTCTGGGCCATAGTCCCTCCCTACTGGTCCTGCTTAAGGCTAGTAACCACCACCAAAGTAAAATGAACTGGAAGAATAAGTAATGAAGGGATGATAGAATGGGTGCGGTGCCTTACATTAGACTGAACCAGGGTGTTGTAATGGGCTACTTCTGCAGGACCTTCTCTCCACTTGCAACTCGCATCCCATGGGGTGGCTGCTTTCTGTGGGACCCTGCCACCCCTAACTTGCAGTACAACAATAATCCCTGAATCCCTCCTGCCAGGGTGTGTGTGTGTGTGTGTGAAAAGGGTAGAGAGAGATCATACATATGTTAAAATCTATGACATTTTTTTGCTTTTGTAAGCAAACCCCAAACTGCCAATTGTTAAAGAGTGGGGCTATGGCGGGCAGGGCCATCAGGGCCCTGCATTTTGCTTTCACCTTGGGCCTGCCAAATTCTAAGGCTGGCCCTGAGTGCAAGTATTATACTGAAGTCTGTTCCAGTGCTGTTGGATGGATTTGTTGTTGCTCCAGGACTTGAAGAATTTTCAGGTGTAATTTTTAAAGAGCTTCATTTTAATAGTTGTGCCAATCAGCCTGGACGTTCTGTCCCAAATTAGCTTTTAGAAAGCAGTGTTTGCTTTTGTGAGCCTGGATCTGAACCCCTACTCCAGCAGGATGCTGAAACAGTTTCACACTGTCCCTTGGTGCAAATGCAAGTCCGGTTCACTCCAGTGGGACTGGCTCGGATGCAAAGGACCAGTGCTGGCACTAAACAGCTCCAGGAGCATCACACCCTAAAGCAGGGGTTCTCAAACTTTGTCATAGTGAGCTCCCCCTAAAGCTATGAAAAAAAGGACCAGGCTTTAATTAGTCTGTAATTAGCATAACACGGGCAGGGAGGGAGGAGCGGCCAGCAACTGAAGGGTGGGGTTTGGGGGCTGTCTTGCACCCCACTGCAGATTGAGAGGTCCACCTCTCACTTTGAGAACATCTTTCCTAAAGGGAATTGGAATCAGGCATTTGCAGAGACTTATGGGCATCCAAAAGTGACAGTAAACTTCTTTCTTGAAAGGGTTCCATCAGTGATTAATTTTTCCAAAGAATCTCAATACCATTCATGGTAAGGAAAATCTCTTTGGTCTAGATTCCCAGCCAGAGTCTGACTGCCACCACTTGCTGTCCTCTCCTGGGAGTGCTTCAACCCCCCGCCCCTTGTACTTACACAATGTATGTGGGACACATAGCTACAATAGGGATAGGTGCTGCTGCTCCACTGGGGTCCCCATGAGTCTGAGGGACCCACACTCCCAGGTGCAGCTGTGTCCCCTGCCCCCTTCCACCCTAGCTATGCCGTTGGGACTGGAGCTGCCATCTGATCTCTCGCACCAATGTTTGCTGAGAGGAAATTGCGTCCGCCCCCCCCCCCCCGGGGGTTGGGGCGTGAGGCCCTTTGCCGTGCCCGCCTAAGCAAGGGGGCAGGATGGCAAGGGTTAAGTTTCCCCGCTGTCTGAGGCCTCGGCGGTGCTGCGACGCGGGAAAAGCCGGCTCACGCTGGAAATGGGGGGATGCAGCCTGTAGTGCTTCAGGCACAGGCTGCACTCCCCATTGGGCAAGGTTAGGCACGTGACCCCACCTAGGGGCGGGGCCAAGGGCAGTGAACGCCGCTCAGGCTGCATTCCAGCCTAGCACAGCGGCGAAGACGGCAGCACAGCTGAGCTGCCCGACAGGATCCAGAAGCGGTAGGGATTCCAGGAGGGAGATTCCAACCGCGGGGATGGGAAAGACAAAAAAGAATGCCGCTGCTGCAGCGAAGAAAAGGAGGGTGGGATCCAGCAACCTGGATACCCAACCCGAAGCACCCCTGGGAGCAGGGGTAGGAGAAAGGGGGGGGGTTCCAGGGACCTCAGGGGAGCCTATCCTCCCTCACATGCAACCAGTGGGGACAGGGGGAGCCCCAGGGCAGAGTGGGGAGGGGGAGACCCCCCTCACAGTCAGGATGGCTGGCTGTGAGGCCCTCCTCCAGCAGCTTTTGGGGGTGGAAGGGAATATCCCTGGCACACCCCCTCAACCACCCCTTCCACAGATCCAGGGCCCGCAACGGCCGGGCCCATCAGGGAGAGGAGGGGAGATAGTGGCAGCAGAAGGGGGGTCCCCCTCGCTGCCCTCTCCATGGCGTAGTGGCCGCCCCATTAACCTGCCAGCCCGGTACGCGGGCGAGGCTGCCGAGGGTATGGGTGTGCAAGCCCGCACGGGTCAGCAGCCCCCCCCTTTGGGTGCACCAGCTGGGGTGTCTCCCCCGGTTACTTGGCAGGCCCCTGTGGTGGCTACAGGTGCTCCGGGTGCGGCTCCCCCTGCAGCGGTAGGATCCAGGCCCCAATTAATGTATTCGGAGCAGGGCCCAGACAATCCACGATGGGCCTTGCCCTACCCTGGGATCCCGCAGCCCGCCCAGGCCTCAACCAGTCGGGGCGGTGCTGCGGGGACAGCCCTGGCATGGGGCTGGGCCGGGGAGCCTCTTCCCCCCTTTTTACAGCAGGAGCAACGGGCGGGGAGAGCGGTGCCGCAGGGACAGGGCGACGGCGATCTGAGCCAGCGAATGGACCGCATGGAAAGGGCTCTTCAGGCATTAATAGACCAGCGTGCCAGCACATCGGGAACCCAGCAGGCGATGCAGGCCGGACAGCTTACCCCAAATACAGGTAGTGCCCCCGCCCCCAGCGGAGGGGCGGGCAGTGCCAGTGGAGGGAATCTGTTGCCGCCCCCTATAATGGGCAGCACGGGGGATGTGAGGCCGGCACCAGGGAGTTTACAGGGTCACGGGGCACAGGGGGAAACAACGCAGCTTGTGTGGTGGGGTGGGAATTGGGTCCCAGTAGCATACCCACCACGCCCTTCTACCGTGGGTGAGGGGGCAAGTGGACCAGCCGGGGGGGTGCTCCCCCATGGGGGTGCGCCGAACTCGTCCTCTCTGGCCGGGCAGGCCCTGCAAATATGGGCACCAGCACCCGTCCCGCAGCCACCCCTACTTAGTACAGTGTTCCCTGCCCCGCCAGCAACAGTGGTCACACAGTGCCCCCCGCCAGAAGGCGGGGGTTACTCTTCAGTATCGGACCCAATAGGGGGCCATTTGCTGCCAGCAACAAAGGAGAGGATATGGCGGGGGGAGTACATTGATCTGTTCGCCCTCCTGTTTAGTGATCCGATTTTGGACCCCACTGATCAGGACGACAAGAAAGAGAAGGAGCGCTTCAAGCGCCCCAAGGCGGACCGGAACTGGTCCAATTGGACTGCTGCCTTCTCCATTTACATGGGAGTGCTGATCCAGGCATACCCCACCCGAGCTGCCGACTTGTTAAAGTACGCCGACATCGTACGGCGTGCTTACGAGGCCGGGCCAGCGGGCGCATGGCTTAGGTACGATGAAGCCTTCCGCCACAGAGCAGCGTATACGCCCGCACTAAGATGGGATTTGCATGCACACGACCTCTGGTTGAATTGCATGAGTGGGGCCGGGAATGTGCCCAGGTCAGATAGTGGCCATTTACTGGCAAAAGGGGGGGCATCTTCGGCATCAGAGTCCTTTCGTGACGAAGGCAAGAAAGGAACGGCGTCCCCCGCGGGCATGTGTTGGGAATTTGATCGGTCCGGGCGATGTTCTCGAGCGACCTGTAGGTTCCGTCACACTTGTCCCAACTGTGCCGGGCACCATGCTGCCTCGGCCTGCCCCAAAGGAAAGGGTTCAGGTAAAAGAAAACAGTTCCCCGGAGGGCCGGGTAAGGGAAGCATCAATGGAAGGGGCTCGTCCCCATCCAGCAAGGGCACCAACCCCAGTTAGGGTAGCTGAGCTCGCAAAAGCCCTCCAGTCCTACCCTGACCAAACGGAAGCCGAGTTTATAATAACAGGTTTTCGGGAAGGTTTTCGGATCCCCGCTACTGAAGTTCACAAGCACCGGTTGTGCCCAAATTTGAAATCGGTAGCGGGGATGGAGGACATAGTGCGAGCCAAAATCCAGAAAGAAAGGTCCAAAGGAAGGGTGGCGGGCCCATTCCCTGTTCCCCCATTTCCCGACTTGGTGGTATCCCCTTTAGGCGTCATGCCAAAGAAGGCCCCAGGTGAATTTCGTTTAATCCACCATTTGTCATACCCCCGGGGGGGTTCGGTCAATGATGCGATCCCCAAGGACCTCTCCTCGGTCAGATATACATCGTTTGACGCGGCAGTAACCCTAGTGAAGTCATTTGGGCCCCATGCACTCCTTGGGAAGTGCGACATCAAGTCTGCTTTTCGCTTGCTCCCTGTGCACCCCGACAGTTTCCCGCTGCTCGGTTTTCACTTCCAGGGAGGTTACTATTACGACAAAGCCATGCCAATGGGGTGCTCAATCTCATGCTCAGTCTTCGAGCGCTTCAGCACCTTACTGGAATGGATAGTAAAACAGCGGTCTGGAAAAAGAGGAATCATAAAATATTTAGATGATTTCTTATTCATTGGCCAGGCCAACACAAGTGAATGCATTGACTTGATGCGTATTTTTCAGGAAGTAGCAGAGAATTTAGGTATACCCTTAGCCCATGAGAAAACAGAAGGACCCGCCACCAGGTTAACTTATCTGGGAATAGAACTGGATACCGAGCAAGCGGTGTCTCGACTGCCCAGTGATAAGTTAGAGTCATTAAGGGAGAAGATTTCAAATTGCCTGGTGGCCAGCAAAGCCACGGTCCGGCACTTGCAATCGGTTGTGGGGAGCCTCAACTTTGCTTGTCGGGTAGTGGCACCGGGTCGGGCCTTTTTGTCCCGCCTCTATGCAAAGTTCGCCGGCAACCCGCCCCCCCACCATCACATCAGGGTCAACATGGAGATGAAAGAGGATCTCCAGACCTGGGCCACCTTCCTGGAACGTTTTAACGGTACCAGTTTCTGGAGGGAGCAGCTTCTATTAGAAACGGAGCTGCAGGTCCATTCTGATGCGGCTGGCGGGGCGGGATTTGGGTTGATCTTCAGTGACAGATGGGTGGCTGCCCCCTGGCCGAATGAGTGGATAGAACAGGGCATCACCAGGGACCTCACCTTTTTGGAATTCTTTCCAATTGTGGTGGCGGTACATCTATGGCCTAGCCAGCTGGCAAATCAATCAGTTTTGTTCTGGTGTGACAACCAAGCCGTTGTACACATAATCAATACGCAGTCCTCAAGGTCCCCAAGAGTGATGAAGTTAGTAAGGGTTTTCGTGCTCACTTGTCTGGAATTTAATATCCTGTTCCATGCCAGGCACGTGCCGGGTTTAGACAACAGTGTAGCCGACGCCCTTTCTCGCTTCCAGATGGATCGTTTCCGTCTGCTGGCGCCCCGGGCCCGAGCGAACCCAGAGCCGCTGCCACCGTGGGTATGGAACCTTGGGTTGTAGAGCTGCACAACGCTGTTCTGGGATCCCTGGCGCCCCGAACCAGGACAGCGTACAACAGGGCTTTCAGGGAATTTCAGAACTTCCAGAGGGAGCAGGGCTGGCCTCAGGGTTTCCCAATACCAGAACAGCAAATGTTACAATTTGCCATGGCCTTGCGGCGCCAAGGTTCGGCCCCGAGCACGATAGCTGGGAAACTTTCGGCCCTGACCTTTGCAAGCAATCTTGCAGGCCACCCCCCTCCCGACCGGGTTTTTTTTGCCAGGCGATTGCTTGAGAGCTGGCATCGGGAAGGGGGTAGGACTCAAGATCAGCGGGCCCCAATTACGTTGCAGTTGCTATTGGATATGTGTAAGGGGCTCCCCCATGTTTGTTATGACCGTTATGAAGTTACATTATTTAATGCTGTATTCAAATTAGCATTCTTCGGGGCGTTTCGAGTGAGTGAACTGGTAGCCGACTCAGCCAGGGACACGTCAGGTAGGGGAGTCCAGTACAATGACATCAGGATCGGCCCAACGTCAATGGCATTGAAAATTCGTCGGTCCAAAACGGATCAGAGAGGGAGAGGGCAAGAAGTTAGATTGAACCGCGTAACAACAGACGAATTGTGCCCGGTTAAGGCTACTGAAGGGTACCTGGTAGTTCGTGGGTCGGCTGCTGGCCCCCTCTTTAGACACGCCACTGGACACCTCGTAACCAGATATCAATTCACTGCAGTTATGCGGAAGGCGCTCGTATATCTGGGAATTTCCCCGTCTGCCTACGGCACACACTCTTTCCGGATAGGGGCAGCAAGCTTTGCTGCGGATAATGGTATGCCTGAACAAGGCATTAAGGAATTGGGGCGTTGGAGGTCTGGGGCGTTCCGGACATATGTCCGGTGAGCTCCCACCCCCCACCCCCTCCCACCCCACCCGCAAGAGTCCCTAATTTGTGATCTCATTCCAACAGGTTCTCTTCCAAGGCCGCGGAAGAGGGTGTGGATTGTCGGCCACAGCCTGGTCCGATGGGCGGGCAAGGCCGCCAAGCAGACCGGATGGGGATCGCAACTGGGTCTGGCGACGCGGGCACAAATTGAGTGGAAGGGCCGTAGCGGGATGAGGTGGCACCAGCTTCTGCCGGCAGTCCACGCTGCTGCCACAGAACCTCCGCCTGATGTCATTGTAATTCATCTTGGGGAGAATGACATCCCGCAGCTGAAAGGTGTCCAGTTAATCAAGAGCGTCAAATCCGATTTGTGGGAGGTTATGAAGCTCTTCCCTGGTGTATGCCTCCTCTGGACCAATATGGTGGAGCGGTTAGATTGGGGTCAAGGGGTACACCCCCGCAAAATTGACAGAACTAGGAGGACAGTGAATAGGGACATAGGGAAGTGGCTCACCATGTTGAGAGGAGCGTATGTGGACACAAGGGTGTTGACACACAAGAAGCCGGAGTTGTACAGGCGAGATGGTGTGCACCTGTCCCCCCAAGGGAATGATCTATACCTTAGTGCCCTAAAGTCGGCTTTAGTTCGCTCACTAGAAAGAATTGAGGGTTAGGTGGGGGCGGGTCCGTCCGGATAAACCCGGCGAACCCTTAGTGGCAGGGGTCCAGTACTGTGAGTTAGAGTAGTTAGAAGGGGCATAATTTAGGAGTCATCTCTGTAAGAGATGGGGAGGCCCACCTGCCGGAAAGCAGGGGAAGGCAAGCGGCTGGGCAGCCTCCCTGGGAGGAGTGTCGTGCGACGACGGCAGGGGCAAGTATGGCCCCCCGTCGGCAGGCATCATTCTCCTTACTCACAATGAGATGGGATCCCCTCACGGCCTGTGGTGCCGCTTGGAGGGGAGATGCGTGAGCATCATTTGGGGGGCATTCGAGGGTACATTGAAGCCACCCCTGGTTCAGGTTTTGGGTACGTTTCCGTTAAGGTTAATGTTAAGTACTGGACCCGCATCGCTCTAGGCGATTTACCCCTACCTTAATTGGTATGTTAATTCGAAATAAAGAGTGCGGCCGTTTATAACCCAATAAAGTTGTCCTGTCTCCTTCGGTGCGTCGGCAATGGCATTTTTGTTTCTTTTCTCTTTGTATCTTGATCTTGGCCATTTACAGAGGCCTACATAGCTGTGTTGCAATAGGCCCTCCTTTCCTGCATCCTGGTGCCAGGGGATGCAGCTGCCCCAGGCTCGTGGGCCCTGATGCAGCTGCACTGCCTGACCCTCTGATAGCTATGGCTTTTGGCCATTCATTATTTCTAGGCAGTTATAGAATTTCCCAATAAAATATCAATTTGTCGGCTCTCTTACCACATGCACAATCCACCACATACAACAGAGGCTTAGTTAAGTTAGAATGGGCCCTCCTGCAGAAGTTTTCCCTCCCAGTAGCAGAGGGTTGTCAGCTGTTCACTCGCACCCATGCTTCTGGCCATTAGGAACTTCTCCCTATAGCCCCAGAGCCACTGCATATGTATGAGCCAACAAAAGCTAGATGCACCACCACAGAGTGACAACGTATCTACCTTTGGCAGGAGCTTTACTGGACCACTCATCCATGTGCCCCCAATATGCATGTCAAATTAAATACTTATGGACTGGGTTCTAAAAAGACATGGTTCAGCCCTAGCACAATGCTCTCCCTCAGACCCCGTCATGTCGCTCCTGTCCCTGATGCACAGAGCTGGATACAAGAAGCTCAGCTCTGCTTTTGGCAGGAAAGTATGGGGAGCCCTCTGCATCTAATCCTGCCAGGGCCATTCACAAGATTAGGGCCTACATTTCCAGGACTGGGCCAAATTACTGAGAGTTCACCAGTCTTACAAATGTGAGACACATTCTTCCTGGTGAATTCAGTAACTCATTTCACAAAGGGAAAGAATAGTGGCACTGGCTAATGGTGGAAGGCTGTCATACAGAAGTGCGCTGAGGAGATAGGCAGCTGTTTTGCAAGGATGAACTTTTATTTTTTTATGCAAACAATTTGTATTCAAAGTCGGTCATGTTTTGGCTCCTTGTGTGGCCAGGAGTTGGCTCCATGTCTTTTAAGCCTCTATTCCCTATCTATGGAATTGAGACACTCATGCTGGCCTCTTTTCTTGGTGAGCTGTAATCTTGGTGGTGGGGAGAAGATGAGTGCTGCTGGGATAAAGTCTCCACTCACTGAAATGTTCAGGTGCCAGTGTTTCTCTGAACCTGCATTCTGGTTGACTGGTGCAGGCCTGCTTGTGGCAAGCTGTGTCCATAATCACAGCCTTGCCCTCAATCTCCCTCAGAGAGGTTTAGTCACAGGTCCTTGAGCCTATAAAATAATGTAAAGCTATCTATAACAGGACCATGAGGGAAATGTAGAGGTACAATGGAAATGTCAGTTTTAACTAAACACATTAGTGCATGTTCTCTGTGTTGTTCCGTGTTACTCCTCCTCAGCTGAGTGCAGGGAATCCCACCCCCCAAATGGGTGATGTTGATAGCAGCACACAACAGAACTATTCCCCAGCATCTTGCACTGAATAAAATGGCACTGCCATCTATCCTCAATAAAAGGGTCAATTGTTTATAGTTGTCATTTTGGTACATATTGGATAGCAATGAGTACAGTTTAGTAGTAATATTCTAGATTACTTATCAGCTAAAAAACAGACTTTACACAAATGGACTTATGTTTCCAGAATTATCTTCAGAATCTCAATCCCTGCGGTCGTGTGGAAAGGGGGCTCTAACGGGAAAGTGTGACATCAAAGTCTGCCTTTAGGCTCCTCCCCGTGTACATCGGATTTATCCGATACCGATATTCCCACCCCTGTGGCAGGCCCTGACCAGGGTGGCACAGGAACTGGTGTCCTGCCTAGCATGAAAGCATGCCTAGCAAGTGTCTGTTCTCTCAAGTGGGGGATATTGTGAGTCCCCATCATTCGAGGCTGGGCACTGGGTTGAATGCAGCAGTTGCTGCTTTTAAAGGTCAACCTGCCGCTGCTGGGTTTCCCTAAGCTGGCCATGGACTCTGAGTAAGGGGACACACTTGAGACTTTTCCTGGGTCTCTCGCTTGATGCCTCCTGCTCCCATTCCTCTTGTCCAAATGCTGGCTGGGGCTGCTACACCTCCCCTCCTCTCTCTCTCTTTATTATTCACCCCCGCAGGGGGCAATCTTTGGAAGTTGACAACCTGCAACACAGGGTAGTGCCAACGGCCATTTCATCTACCTCACATGGTGCCATTAGGCCACTCTGGGGCACACTCCGCCAGTTGAAGTCTTGACTTTGTGACAGGTAGGGATCCAACAGCTGTATACAGAGATTTTCACACAGTGGCTGTATGGACAATGCCACCCACTGTAAGCCGGGGGTGGGGACTGGTGCCCATGCTGCCAACTGAGAGAAAGAAACAGCCTACTGCTAGAATGAAAGAGGGGGGTACATCCTGCCCAAGCTGCCACCCGCCAGAACCAGAGAGAGCTCATCTGTGCTCAATGCGGACATCGAGCACCAAAACAACATACGCAGGGCCCTGATTCTTCTGCAAATTCTTTCCCAAAATTCTGTGACCCAATGTTGAGCATTTTCCCACTTAAATGTAAAAAAAGAGTCTGGTATAATTAAAAATGAGCTATTTATTTATTTGCAGTCCTGATACATCTTTATAATTAAAAACAAGACATTTATTCATATTAGCATATTTATTTACTCGCATTAACACATTTTTTCACTTAAGGTAAAAGAGACTCTAGTGAAATTAAAATGAGACTTTATTTGCAGTCCTGTCACTGCCATAAAATTAAAAACAAAACATTTATTTATTTGCATTAAAACACAAAAACACAACTTCTGCCCTGCGACGGCAGAAGTTGTTACAGAATTTATACATACTAGTGCCACTTCTGCCAGCTTGGGTACTCTGTCTCAGGCACTTTTCCAAAAATTATTATTATTATATTATTATTATTATAAGCATTTGTATAGCACCAGCTATGTACCTGGCGCTTTACAGAATAATAAGATAGACGCGGTCCCTGCCTTCACTGGAGGATCTTGTTGGTATCTGTCCACATAATTTGGTGCAAGGACCTTAACATAGAGTTTGAACTGGTCCTTTGGCACGAAGTTCCATCCAGGTATCTCACTAAAGTCTTCCATGCTGGATGATAAAAAGATAACTTTTGTAGGATTCAAAATTCTTACAGCTTTCAGAAAGTTGTATACTAGCTGTCCATCAGTCGACATGTACATGTTCAACTTCTCTGCTGCCCCTACAAAGGTCTCTTTAAATTTGGTCATCATCTCCGGCCAAGACAGTGGAGTATTGTCTTCATCTTCTGCATGCAGCAGACTACTACAGCTTTTTGTTATAAGCTGTGCATATGCCTGCAGCTGTATTTGCAGAGCTTCCAGCGTGTCCACCACCTCTGTGGCTACTGTTACTTGGGACTGAAACTTGTCAAGCAAGGGCACACAGAGATGAGGTTTTTTCAAGCCAGAAATGCCAGCTCCGATTGCAACCGTATGTACTCGGTCACCAAATAGGAGTTTCTGTTGAGAGAAAGTGCAATTAGTAAAACAGTAATTTGAAGGGGCAAAGGAACAGCAAGTTACTGTCCAGGTAAATTTAATTTTCTATACAGAACAGGGAATTAAGTCACAAATGAGATTATGCATGCAGTAACACTTACCAAAAGAGCTTCCAATGTTTTGCATGGATCAACCACTAGCATTTCCTTGCTAATGCAATCTCTTTGGTATTTGATGTGGTTGTGGTAATCAATCTCAGCTCTGAAATAGGAACTCCATCACATAGCACAGGGAATCAGGTTGCATTGTGGCTTTCCCTTCATTAATGGACTCCTCCAGATGACAAAGATACCATAATTTCCTTCCACTTGGTGGGGAAAACAATTTCCTGAATAATTTCCTGAACTTCGAGGTAGATTCAAATGGACTTTTGAAATCTGCCAACGATCAGTTCCATTACATGAGCAAGGCAGGCGATATGTACGCAGTTCGTAAACCGTCCCTTCAGCACAGCCTTAAAAGCTTTCTTCATGTATGCTGCATTGTCGGATATGAAAAAGAAAACATCTTCAAAGATGATAGCATGTTCTGTGATTGTCTTCATTACTTCCTGTGCGACAACAGTGTAGGACATGCCGGTGAGAAATTTTGTGTCCAGGAGAGAGGCCTGGACACAGCCTTCAGTGTCTTTTTCCAGAGGAACAGCCAATATATTTAGAACTGAACACTGCTCAACGTCACAAGTCCTGTCAACAATTATTGTAACTTTCTTCCCTGCAATCTTTTTCATTTTAATTTCCTGTTTTTCACTTTCATAAACATCAAACAGGTAAACGTTTTGCAGCTGGTTGGCTCTGGGAATTGCACCACCATTTTTCACAAAGTGTTGCAGAAAGGAATGCACAGAGGGGTGATCTGCCTTCTCAAGTGGAATATTAGCTTCTAGGCACATCCTTGTAAATTCCTGGGCAACTTCGGTTCTTGGTACCCAGGCATCAGTTAGGTGTTAGATAGAAGTTGTCAGGGTCCTCTGCTTCTTCCAATCATTTCCATCCTCAAATGCCATTTTCTTCTTCAGATGCGACTTGACTTTAAGGGATTGGCTACTGTAGATTTCCTAGTATGGTCCAGGACCACATTACAGGATGAACAAAAAAGTTTTCCACCGTCAGCATGCATATCCTGGGGCAACTCTGCAGCATGTTCCTGGGCAGTGGTTTTCAAAGCTGTGTGTGCAGGTTGGGTTTGTTTTTTGGGGGTTTTTTTGGCAACAAAGTGATCAATTTCCTTGAATAAGTGAATTTTTAAAAATGGGTTCAGCATGTTTTCTGGATGTGTTCTACCAGGAAAACGTACAAGATGCAGTTGCACAGCAATTGAAGTAACAGATTGGAGCAACAGAGGTACTTCAACCTGTCTTCCCCCCCCCCACACACAAACACTGTGAGCCACCCCGAGATGCCTGAGGCAGGAGGGGGCAGCATATAAGTTTTTAGAAATAGGAACAAATAAATAGAAACACATGGCAAGCAGAGGGCACTAGCAGAAAAAATCCCCTTCTCTCCCTCCCCCCAAAACACATGGAAAACAAAGGGCAGCAGCAGTGAACAAACTCTGTTCTCCAAACACATGGCAAGCACAGCACAAAACAAACACACCCTGCCCAGAGCCACATAGTTAAAGCATGCAGAGGGCACAGTGTCCCCTCCCCCCACAGCAGCACCACATGCAGGGGCCACAGCAGCAACTCTTCCCCCCTTCTCCGGAGACACGTGCAGAGTGGCAGTGGCACCCTCCCCTACTCCAAAGTAAAATGCAGGGTGGCAGAAGACTCCCCCATGCCTCCCCTCCCCCCATGCACTTACCTTGAAGCAGTAGAAGTGGCAAGACTCAACAGTGCAGGCAGCCGTGATTCTGGCGGCTCCTCTTGTCCCACAACGGCAGTTACCAATAAGGATGTGCGAACAGAACCGAGTTCGGAAATTTGGTTCAGGGAGCACCAGCCTTCCACTAGCAGTGGCACTGGAAGGAGCAATGGGTGTGTCCCCCTCCTGTTTGCAAGTTGAGATCCCAGCATGTCTTGGGTTACTACTCCCAGTCCTGCTGCTACTCATGCCCACTTGCCTGCCCACCTCTCCGCTGCCACCTGCCAATGCCTGCTGCTGCTCCTGCTGCCAGAGCCTGCCTGCCTCTCTCTCACACACACACACACCCTCTGCCCCTCCTGGGGTGATGTTTAAGTTGAGACCCTGGCACATCTTGGGGTTATTACCAATGCTGCTGTTGCTCATATCCTCCAGCCCGCCCACCCACCCACCCACTCCTCTGCTGCCACCCGCTGATGACTCTGCTGCACAGTTGAAACTTCCCCAGGGTCTCTCTTAATGTCTCCCGCTCCCACCCCTCTTGCCCAAAAACACTGGATGGGTGGCTGTGTCTCTCCCCTCCCCCCCTCCCCCCCGCAGCAATCTCTGCAAGCCAACACCCTGTAACATAGGGTAGTGCAAACTGACAGTGCCTGCCTGCCATTTCATTTACCTCACATGGTGCCAGAAAGCCACTCTGGGGCACACTCTGCAAGTTGAAGCCTTCACTTTGTGTCAGGTAGGGATCTGACAAGCTGTATATATAAAGAGATTCAGTGCAGTGGCTGGAGTGGACTGGCCAATGCTACCCGCTATACAGAACCAGGGAGCGAGAAAGAGAGAGAGGTGCCCCACTACTAGAATGAGAGAGAGAGAGCGACACCCCGCTGCTAGAACCAGAGAGTGTGAAAGACCGTGAGAAAGAGGGAGGGAGATATGCTGCCCAAGCTTGCTGCCACTTGCCAGAACTAGAGAGGGATGAAAGATGGGACCGGTCAAATTTGGCTAGTAACAAATACAACTTTTATTAAAGAATTGTACAGAACATTTTAGCAATTAAGTAAACATTTGAATTGTGTACAAAAAAGGAAGAAAAAACAACCACCACCACTCATTCCAAAGATTCTTCTCCCTGTGACACATTTGGGAAATGGGACAACAGTCCATGGGCAACTGGTGCAGGAACCTTCATCCCATGCCTCCTTACAGCCTCCAGGACACCAGACATTAATCCCTTCCAGTGGACAAGGAATTTGCGGTACACCTCCAATGCATCCCGTTTACACCAGAGGTAATTGGAGTATGACTTTGCCTGCCACTCCCTTCATTCAACAGCCCAGCACTGCCCACAGAGGTTTTATTTTAGGGCCTTCGCCAAGGACTGGAACCCCTCCAGAAACTCACTGGTGGTGTGTTTGAAGCCCCCAAGAAATGCCCTCACTTGTGGGATGTAAACTTCTTTATTTGGAGTCGGGGAAATCAGATGAGTGGGATGATGGGGACGCCTCTTTCCAAGGGATCTCCTTCTCCCCTCTCCTGGATCTTGCTCCCTCTGTCTGTCACTACTGCAGCTGGTGGCACCACCACTCCCCCTCCTCTTCACCAGAATGAGATGAACTGTCTCAATGTGACTTATGAGACCAGAAGTGGTTCCCTGAGAACCCCGGGTAATTGTTTTGTTGCAGATCTAAAGAACATTAGAAGATAAGAACATAAGTGCCCTCCTGGGTCAGACCAACGGTTCATCAAGCCCTGCCTCCTGTCTCCACAAGCAGCCAATCTCTGTCTCCGGGGAGGACTACCTAACAGGTCATAATGGGCAATCCATTCCCCATTGTTCCAGCCCCCTGCCTTACCTTGCATTGTGCAAAGCTGCCTTACCATAATACTTCCACACTTTGGATCTTGTTGGCCTGCTTTGGCTCCAGCACTATGGTCGTCTTGGGCTTTCACCAGCATCACCCTCTCTGAAGCAAAAACACATAGCACCTACATAATATTATGCAATCATGGTGATGCCTCCAGTCCTTCCCATCCCAATACTCTTTCCCTCACACCAAATGGATGGATGGTTCTGCTGCCTCCTTGCCTCTTTCCCTTTCTCCCACCTACACCACCACCTGGGGTGCTGTCTGCAAGTTGAGACTCTGGCACATCTTGGGGTTCTACTACCAGTGCTGCTGCTGCTCATGCCTGACTGCCCGCCTTTCCACCGCCACCTGGTGATGTCCACTGATGCTGCAAGAGCCTCTCTCTCTGGCACACCCACAAACACACAAGTCCCGCCCCTCCTGGGGTGTTGCCTGCAAGTTGAGACCATGGCATGTCTTGGGGTGCTACTCCTGCCTGACTGCCCACCCACCCACCTATGGTTCAGCTTGCTCCAAAAAGATGCTCTTCTTGTCCCTCCCTCCTCTAAATTCTATGGAAAGCTAACTAAATAAATAAAAACTCATTTTACAAACCTGGCACCTCCTCTGCCTGCCTCCTCCTCTGATGAGGATCCCAACTCCACCACCTCCTGGGATGATCCAGCCTGAGCCACCGTCTCCTCCATGGCTTCATCCACCTTGGCCTTTCTCCTGCTTCCTTTCATCAGGCACTCAAAAAACACAGTCAGTCTCACACACACACTCCAGAGCCAGTCAACCACACACCACCACACAGCCAATCAAAGTACCGTTTCCGGTCTCATTTCCGGTTCTGTGTGTTAATGACAATGAAAACAATACCAAAAACAAAATCTTTGTTTTTGCGTGAAATTGATATAGATACCAACAACAAAAAACAACATTTTGTTACTAATGACAACGAAAATGACAATTTTTAACAATGAAACATGGGTCCCTGGTACACACCTCTAGCATTTTGTTCTAAAATGTCTAACCTTGAATATGTGTTTTTCTGCCAGGCGCAGGGGCGTAGCTACCGTGGCGCGGGGGGGCGCATTTGAGCCCGGGCCCTGCTCTGGTGGGGGCCCGCAAGCCATGGGGCCCGAAAATAAAAAGTCCCATCTGAGGGTTTTTGTGTTTTTTTTTTGCCGTGGCTCCACCTGGGCCCCCCTGCCAGCGGCAGGGGGGCCCAGGTAGAGCCGCGGCAAAAAACCAACAAATCAGCTGTGGGAGCCCCCTCTCCACGGGACCAGATCAGATGCCTCCGGCCGGCTCCTCCCTACCACCCTTGCTGCCGGCCGCTCTCCCCTCCCCTCCCCAATCTGCAGCTCCAGGAGGCTTAGAGCGGCGGGGAGGAGCAGCCGGCAGCAAGGGAACTTTTTT
>QEPC01010657.1:1806737-1819954 GCA_003113815.1 Sphenodon punctatus | reverse complement strand
GTCATGTCTGTTTTCACCCAGAGAGTTGTCCTACTGGAGTCCCATCCACTTACTGGATGCGATGCTAGTAGGAAAGTTCTCTGTCTCCAAGTGGCAGGGTTGTACTCAGCAGCAAGGAGTTCCCAGTGTTAACGAATGTTCTGTCCATCACATCTTAACGCTGAAAACTCCTTGTTGCTGGATTTTTGGAGGCTCCACCTACAGTGTACAAGCCCCTCCCTAGAGCTCTGCCAGCCATAAGGTTCCATGCGGCGCTTAGATGGACGCCAGGGACAGGCAGGCCCCTCCCTCTCCCTTAAGCCCCACCCCTCCCTTAAGCTCCACCCACTTTGGGTTTTTGGCGCGCGTGCGTGCTTTGCACGCGCGCACATTAGGGGCCCATAACTAAGGCTTGAACCCGGGCCCTTCTCAACCTTGCTATGCCCCTGGCCAGGCGCATGCCCAGTGTTCAGAATGAGATTGCTGATGTGCTCACTTATTTTCAGATGGACAGATTCTGTTCTTTGGCACCTGGGACAAGCCTGAGCCAAGAGCAGATGCCAGAGGACCTGTGGGAGCTTGGAGTGATAGAGGACTGTGTCCATACATTCATTGCTAAGAGCACAATGAGAGCATACACCAGGGGCTTTGAAGGATTTCAATCCTTCCTAGTTGAGCATGGTTTCAGGGAGCCTGGCCAATCCCTCTGGACCATGTAAAATGGTTTGTGGCCCACTTAATCCAACTGGGTTTAGCCCCACGGACCACCAGAGTATGCCTGGCAGCAATTGCATTCTTAAGTAAGGTCAATGGCTTCAAGGATCCTTGCAGTGCTTTCCAGATGAGAAAGGCATTAGACGGATGAACCAGGAAGGGGGGATAGCCACCACCTGGTGTCAGTCAATATCCAGCTGTTGGGAGTCTTGTGAGCATCATGCTCATCTCCATATGAAATGCTCCTATTTTGGTCAGCATTTATGCTGGCTTTCTTTGCCACACTCTGCATAGCGAGCTTATATCTAGGGGAAAGGGTGGCCTCTCAGATCGGGCATTAAAATGGGGGGGGGGAGGGGAGATGTTGTGGTTTGGAGGTCCCCATTAGGCGCTCCAAGACAGACCAGTCAAGGTCAGATGGTCATGCTCACCACAGCACAAAACAGAGCAATATGCCAAGTACAGGCATTTGAAGAATACTGTGCAGTGAGGGGAACAAACACAAGACCTCTGTTAGTTCACAGCGATGGGGAACCCCTGACACAATATCAATTCAGGTTTGTTTTTAAGCAATGTTTGTGCTATTGGGCTCCTCCCAGAGAGATTTGGTTCACATTCATTCCAGATTGACACTTCATACGTGGCAGCTAGCGGGGGCCGGTCAGCCAATAGGATAAAAGCAACAGGTAGATAGAAGTCTGAAGCTTACAGAACATAGGTTCAGGAGATCAAATTCAGTATGGAGGTCTAGCTCTGTCTTTATTGCCAGGTTACTGCCTTGTTACCACCTTGCCTCTTTCTCAGGAGGTTCTACCTGACCGATGACTGTCTGGATTTGCAGGCACAGTATTGTACGCTGGGCTAGCCAAACCGAAGGGCAGCAGCATCCAGCCTCGGTAGGCAACTGGGCTGCGCTTCACATTGCAAACAGGCTGTTTTGAATAGGTGTGAGCTGCATGAGATGAGTGAACTTGCTACCTTTACTGCAGAGGAGAGCTACCGTGCATGGCCCATCCAATGTCTTGGTGATACACCTGGGAGAGAACGATCTGGTAACAAGGAAGAGCTGTGAAGTTCTGAGCAATATCAAAAAAAGGACATTACGCTAGTTCACAACACGTAGCCAGAGATGGTCATTTGGTGGTCTGACATGCTAAGTTGCCCAAAATGGTGCAATGCCCAGAGGCAAGCAAAAACTGAGCAGGCAAGGATAAAAATCAATAAGGCAAGTGAAAAACCGACTATGGGCCTGGGAGGCCGCATTATATACCACTGGGGTATTTCATTCTGCAATGAAGGGGTGTTCTACAAGGATAAAGCTCACCTATTCAACATGGGAAATGATATATGGCTACGAGACTTGCAGGCCACTTTGAAGGAGCATCTGGGACACCCTGTTTCGGGAAGAGCATAGGAGTGGCATGCGAGCCCGCTCCTCCCTTTCCCCCTTTTAGTGACGGATGTCAGCCCGGGAAACAATAAGTAGAGCAAACAGATTTAAAATAGAGACTTGAGTTGGGCCAACCAAATTAAGATTAAACGGGGGACAAGGCTTTGAATGACTGAACCAGTAGACCCGCTCTGACCTCACCCCAGTCTTCAGGGGAGGAGCACATTGGTCAGAACCTGTGGTGCTACCCATCATATCAAATTGAGTATGGCTTGGTTCCCTAGCTGACACTGGCAGAGGGTATTATTATTATAATAAACATTTATATAGCACCAGCCATGTGCCTGGCGCTGTACAGAACATAGAAATAGACGCGGTCCCTGCCTGTGGCTTACAATCTAAAAGACAAGGAGGGGGAGACAGGGAGAGGGGACAGTGGGAGAGACACAGGAGAAGACAAACAACATTCAGGCGGATGCGAAGTCTCAGGTTCGTGTGCTTGGCTTGGTTACAATCAGGTTGGTTGCAGCAGTCTGCAGAGGAGGGCAGACAGTAAGCATATGAGGAACAACTAGTAGGCCTTGGGAAAGGAGGCGAGGAACAATATCACCTAAATTGTGAGAGGTGTGTAACCCTGAGGGCATCAACTGTGTGCGTGCATGTACTAGGTGCCCAACGGTGATGCCAGGTGTGCCCAAGGAGGGGCCACCTGCTGTTACAATAAAGTTTCAGCCTATGCCCATTTAACCAGATATCGAGGTATGTGTTTGTGCAATTCTTTGAGCCATGATACCCACAATAGGTTTTAAGCAATATCATTCAGTAGCTAATGAACGTACTTCACACACAGACTTCTCTCTTCAAAATTATGATATGAATCTCATCGGGTGTCTTTAGACATAACGCTGTGCTGTTCTGTAACACAGTGTCCTACCGTTACAGTGTTTAGACATACCGTCAACACAGTGTTCACCCCAAACACTGATTAAACTGTCAAGACCTGGCAGCATTCACTGCCAGTGTTTGGGGTGAACACTGTGTTGACGGTATGTCTAAACACTGTAATGGTAGGACACTGTTACAGAACAGAGAACACTGAACAGTGTTACGTCTAAAGACATCCATCATGGTTTGCTTCTCCTGACCTGAATATGGGAGACAGGAATACCACACTGTCAGGGTCACAGGTGGCCAGGGCATTGGTGGACATGAGGGTTTGGGGTGATGGGGCTCAGGATCAGGGCTTGTAGGCACGACAGAAGGGAAACAGGAGGCAATGCTGAGGGCAAGGGCATGAGCAAGTAAGAACTAGGCAGGGCAAGCTCAAGGGAGACAGGACTGGGGAACAAGATTGGAAGAGGAACAGGGCACAAGGGGGACAAGGCACTAGGCAAGGCTAAAAAGGGAAGGAAGGGGTGTGTGACAGGGGTAAGGCGCAAACCAGAAGGAAGAAACCACAAGGCAAGAACTGGAGAAGATCCCAAAACCAAGAGAGGAGTTTCTGGGAGGGGAGGGGGTGAGTGTCTAGCCTCCCCCTCCCGAGTTTGCAGAACCCAGACTTCAAGTCTGGGAGAAAGCTGGAGCATGTAAAAACACCCATTGATAGTAGCACACAGAATAATTCCCAACCTCTTATGCTAAATAAGAGTGGCCCGTGCTCTAATCCGGCCCCCTTACATAAATCCTGCTGATAGAGAATGGAAAGCTGTCAGAGGGGGAATCCTGCATTACAGAATGGGTTTAAGTAATATCATTCTAGATTATCCACTAATAAAAGTACTTGCACAAAACAGACATACTTTTCCAGAATCACCTCATGAATCTGCTCCTCAGTCACTCCTCCTGACCCGGAGAGCAGGGGGATGTACTCTTTTCTGCCATGCACAGGCTATCAGATAGGCAATATCACACATCAGAACCATTCCCCAAGCTCTTGCACTGAGAGAACAGGCACTGCTGTCTATCCTTAATGAAGGGATACATCCCGTTTCCCCCCTTGCAGTCAACTTCCTGGTACATATTGGAAAATCAGAAGTTGAATCCAGTAATAAACTATGGTTTATTAGTAATTAACAACAAAAAACGTACCAGTTAAAAAAAAACACTTAAATGCACGACATAAAAACCCCAAAACCGGGAAATTAAAACACAACACCACCTACAACACATATAGCTGCAAAACGCATGTACATAACCATAATATATCTACTACCTTACAATCCATAGCTTCATTACTTAACAAGTAACCATGGTCACTTATCTATTTTGTACATTTAAAATTATTAACATAATTAGACAACACAAACACACAACAAAGTGCATTTACTGTGCTTGGCAGGGATTACACTATGTTGGGATGTGTTCCCTATTTGTTCAGTACACGGTATTCAGTTCTACAGGAGTTAATCAAGTACCTTCAGGTGATTGGGAAGTACCTTGGGAAGGGTTATCTGCTCATTCTGTAAATTGTATGCAATTTCAGTACGTATCCAGTTTGTCTCACTACTGAGATGATGGTACCTTGGAAAGGGTGCCCTGCCAAGCACAGTAAATGCACTTTGTTGTGTGTTTGTGTTGTCTAATTATGTTAATAATTTTAAATGTACAAAATAGATAAGTGACCATGGTTACTTGTTGTTAAGTAATGAAGCTATGGATTGTAAGGTAGTAGATATATTATGGTTATGTACATGCGTTTTGCTATATGTGTTGTAGGTGTAATTGTGTTTTAATTTCCCTGTTTTGGGGGTTTTATGTCTTGTGCATTTAAGTGTTTTTTTTAAACTGGTAAGTTTTTTGTTGTTAATTTCTTGTGTTTTTTTCCTTGTTGTTTGTTTAGTTTTTTGTTATGATGGTTGTTGACTTAAGTTTTGTTCTCATTGTATGTCATTGGTCAGAGGGTTTGACATGATGACAAACACTTTATCTCCACACCTAACAGCATCCCCTGCTCTGCCCAGCAGACCTGTCCCCTCAGTATCCCCCAACCAAACCCCTCCACTCAGTACCCCCTTGTTCCTCAACCAAACCCCTCCCTTCAGCGATCCCCACCCCTCCAAGCACCCCCTCATCCTGCACCCCACCCCTCAATACCCCTTGATCCCCACACCTAACAGCATCCCCTGCTCCCACAACCAGCTCTGCGAAGCACAAACCTCGGTCCCCTAACCGAACCCCTCCCGTCAGCAATCCCTGCTCCTCATACCACCTTTTCCCTCGTGTGTCCTCTGGGTTGTCCCACCAAATCACAGTTATCACACTTTAAGTGTCTACAGTTATGTGGCTGCTGACAGGTACCCCTCCCTTCAGTGATCCCCACCCCTCCAAGCACCCCCTGATCCTGCACCCCACCCCTCAGTAGCCCTTGCTCCACACACCTAAAAGCATCCCCTGCTCCCCCCACCAGACCTCTCCCCTCAGTACCCCCCAACCAAACCCCTCCCCTCAGCAATCCCTGCTCCTCATACCACCCATACCTCCTAATACCATTTCCCTTGTGCTCAGGATCGTCCCACCGAAGCACACTTATTGCTGACTGCTCAGAGCTTCAGCTGTCTGAAGCAGAAAGCCTTTGTGATGTCACCAGGTGCTTAACTGATCAGCTGGTGACATAAGTGAAGCACAAAGCTGAAAACTCCGTACGTACTGAGCATGTGCGAACCAGCAGAACTGATTTTTGATCACTAATAACTCGGTTTTGGCTGCATCAATCAGTATCATATTTCAAAAGCACTTGTTATTGATCTCATTCTCGAAGCCTGTGAAGTTTGGGGGCTCAACTCATCCAGGGGGAGGAGATATTGATGATTCAAATACGTGAGGATGGTGTGCATTTTGACCACAACCAATTAACGTTTAAGCAGTTATAACATTTTATTTTCCTAATGGATCTTTTTCAAACTTTGTGGATATGGTGGTCCTCACAACTTACAGCCATGGTTAAATTTTCAGAAAGGTAGGTCAAGCAGTTTCCTCAAAATCGGGGCTTCAGCAGTCCCCTGTTTATAATGAAAGAGTGGCTGTGCATTTAAGTTTCTTCCAGCTATTGCTGGAAGAAAATCTTCTTCTAGCTGTTAGGCCCCGTTCCCTCACAGCTCTGAGGTCAGACAGGAATGCCCTCTTGCAGGTTTCCACAACAAGGACATGTAGAGAGGCATTCTCTGTGGATGCTCCACAATTTATGGGACTCCTTCCCCTTGGAGACCCAACTAAGCCCAAGCCTCCTCACCTTCAAAAAGCATTGCAAGACCTTGTATGGCAAATTGGCAGGCAGGGAGGGTTGGGTGGAGGGGATTTGTTAGTTGTTTAAAATACCTTGTTTGGCAAATTGGCAGGCAGGGATAGGGTTGGGTGGAGGGGATTTTTTTTAGTTGTTTTTATGTGATGTAAGCTTTCCCGAGCCTTAATGGGAAGGATGGATAAAAACTGGAACAAAATAAATAAAAACAAGCAGATAGCTTATGAGCTAATAAAAAGAACTTTACAAAAAAGAAAAATTGGTTCACTTACCCGGTGAATTTCCTTTCTTCTCTCCGTGGGAGGCAGGCAGTTCTAGCTTCACTTACTCAATAGGCAGGGACAAGAACTTTGATAGGCTGCTTGGACCTGGGGGAGAAGCTAACCCCAGCCTAGCAACCCAGATCTGTGACTTGTTGAACTAAGGAAAAATCTTAACACTCCCCAAAAGAGTAAACAACTCAAACTGTGCATACCCCCTTCCTTGCTGAGGGCTCGCATGAAAAACTGCCCCCCAACTAGACCCTAACTTGGGTCAAAAAAGGGGGCAACTTTAACAAGAGGTCCCAATCCTACCCAGATTTCAGAACTCCTGAGTCGGGCAAGCCTCACCTCGGACTGTGAACGTCGTGAGAAGGGGATGACTTCCCAATACCTCTCCCTTCCGATTGACCTGCTGTAGGACGGGAGATGTTCAGGCCTCTGATCCGCTAGGCTGGGCCGGACTGCCTGTCTCCCACGGAGAGAAGAAAGGAAATTCACCGGGTAAGTGAACCAAATTTTCCTTTCTCTCTCTCTCCTGAGGAGGCAGGCAGTCCTAGCTGGGACATACCCAAGCAGTATGTCTTTTTCCACAAGGGTGAGGTTCCGGATCATTGACCAAAGTACCCTTGCATGCTGGAGGCCTCCTAAAGTACTACCCTCTGGAGGACTCTCCTCCCGAAGGCTGCCCTAGCCGAGGCCCACTTATCAATAAGATAATGTCTTGTAAAGGAATGCTTGGAGGCCCAGGAGGCCGTCTTACAAATGTCTTCCAGAGACACCCCCTGAAGGAGCGCTGCATTAGTAAAGGCAGACCTCAGGGAGTGCGCAGTAATACCCTCAGGAACCCTGAGACCTCTAGAAGTGTATGTTAGGGCTATGCAACCCCTTAACGACCTTGCTAAGGTAGCTGGCGACACCTTCTTCCCTTTTGACCCGATGAAACCCCATGAAGAGGGCGGAGTCCACTCTAAACTCTTGGGTCCTGTCCAAGTATACCTTAAGTGTCCTCCTAACATCTAGCTTGTGCCAGAGGACCTCCCTAGGGTGCAAGGGGTTAGGGAAAAAGGAGGGAAGCTCCAGGTCTTGACCTCGATGGAAGCTGGAGTCCACCTTGGGGAGGAAGGCTGGGTGTACGGTTAGGATGGCTTTGTCCTTGTCCAAGTGGCAGAACCCCGGGTCCACCAACAGTGCTCCCAGCTCCGATATGCTTTTTGCTGACATGATGGCCACAAGAAAGGCCACTTTGAGGGACAAGATCCTGAGTGGAACTCGGTGCAAGGGCTCAAAGGGTGGACCCTGCAGGGCGTCCAGCACTACGTTGAGCTTCTAAGAAGGAAACCGGTGACGGACGGAGTCAGCCCCGCAGCTGCCTTGAGAAAATGTCATACGTGTCTGTTTTTTCCCCGCGAGTCCTGTGTTGAGCGTGTTAGAGTCGCCGAGAGCACCAACACCTGTCTCCGGTGAGTGTGGATACTCAGCCCTCTCTCCAGACCTTCTTGCAAAAAGGCCAGGATGTCTGGGACTGTGGCCCTAGATGGGACCATGTTGTTGACCAACGCCCAAGAACTAAAGGCCTTCCACATGTTGTATATTCGATTAGTCAAGCCCTGTCTTACACCTAGCAAGGTTTTCATTACCTTATCATTGTAACCGAATGAGCTCAGGTACTCCCACTCAATCTCCAGGCAGTTAAACTCAAGTGGAGGTTGTTGTGATACTGAATGGGACCCTGTATCAGCATGTCCCGTTGCTGTAGGAGGATGAATGGGCTGTCTACTAGGGCTTCCTTGATGGTGGAGTACCATGGTCTCCTTGGCCAGTTTGGCGCTATGAGGATCACTTCCGCCTTCTCTGCGGTGATCTTCTTCAGTAGGGGCACCGATGGGAGCACGTAGAGCAGATGATGGGGCCACTCCTGTGAGAAGGTGTCTAGGCCGCTTGTTCCGTACTCCCTGTGTCTGGAGTAGAACCTGCTCACTTTGCGGTTGACCCTGGAAGCAAACAGGTCCATGTACGGCCTTCCCCATCTCTTCACCAGCGCTTCTAAGATCTCGGAGTTGAGAGCCCATTCTCCTGGGTCTAGGGTCGCTCTGCTGAGCCAATCCGCCCGTACGTTCAGCTCCCCTCTTACATGTAGAGCTGAAAGAGGTTCCAGGTTCTGCTCCACCCACTTCAAAAAGGGGGATCACTTCCCGGCGAAGTCTCTTGGACCTCGTGCCCCCTTGCCTGTTAGCATACGACATTGCTGATGTGTTGTTGGTTAGAACCCAAACATGTCTGCCCCTCAGCCTGTGAAGAAAAGTTACCAGCACCAGGCGGATAGCCCTTAGCTCCAAGACGTTGATGTGTGTCCCAACGTCCTCGGGACCCCAGCGGCCCTGGGCTACTAGCTCCTGGCCATGAGCCTCCCATCCTAGGAGGCTGCCATCCATGGTGACCGTTATTCGGTTGGGCTCTTGAATCAGAAGACCCGCAGAGTATCTATCCTCCTGAAGCCACCAGTCGAGGGAGGATCTGACCAGGTCTGGGACCCGGAGCAATGGATTGAGGCGAGCTGTGATCTGAGTTTGTCTTGGCAGTAGAAAGGCTTGTAGGGTGCACAGATGGGAACGAGCCCATGCCACCGAGTCCATGCAGGACACCATAGTGCCCAGCACGCTCGTGAGAGCCATCAGGGTGGATACATCTTGCCTCCTGATGCTCTCGAACAGACACCTCGTCTTGGCCTCCCTGTCTGGGGCCAGGAACAGCCTGTCTCTGGCCGTGTCCAGGATGACACCGAGATGCTGTAGAGACTGTCTCAGCATCAGGGAGCTCTTCTCCAAGTTGATGCAGAAGCCGTGTGCTTGTAATGTCTCTATTGTGTATTCCACTGCTCTCCTCCCTTCTTGGGGTGAAGAGGCCTGAATGAGGCTATCATCCAGATAAGGGTATATATGGACTCCCCGCTTCCTGAAGTCGGCTACCAACACCACGAGTAGCTTGGTGAATACCCTCGGTGACATTGCCAGCCCAAACGGGAGAGCCTTGTACTGGAGGTGGAGTCGATTGTACGTGATTGTAGTCGATTGTGTGCCGGACGAATGGGGACATGCAGGTAAGCTTCCTTCAAATCTATGGAAGTGAGGTAGTCACCTTGCCTGAGTGCCTGCACTGTTGAGGCAAGTGTTTCCATCCTGAACTTTTGCGGCCTCAGGAACTTGTTGACCCACTTGAAGTCAAGATAGCTCTGCTGTCCCCGCTCTTCTTTGGGACAGTAAAGAAAACGGAACAAACACTGGATTGCCGCTCTTCTTTGGGAACCATTTCTACTGCCCCGTTGTCTAAGAGATGTCTGGCCACCATGGTTCACTTGTGTTTTTCCGGTACCCGAGACACCAGTGCTTGCCTGAATAGATTCCCTGGAAGGGTGAGGAACTCCAGTGCATATCTGTATGCTATGGTGTCCCTCACCCATTTGTCTGCGGAGGTTCGGACCCACTGAGGGGTGAAGGCTTGGAGCCGGCCTCCTGGTTTCCCCTGCAAAGGCAAGGTAGTCAGGAGGGTGGGGCCTTTGATCTGCCTGATCCGCTTTGCCCTCTATTCTGGGGGTTAAATTTGTTACCCCTCTGTCTTCTGCGACAGGGGACTCCAGTTCCTCGATCTGATCCCCCTCGGAAGAGGGGCTGGTAGCGAAAGGGCTGGCGGAAGGGTGGCCTCTTTCTGTTTGCCTTCTTCTTTTCTGGTTCATTGGTTATTATCCTCTCCATGTGGTCCCCGAAGAGTTGCTCCCCTGCATATGGCGTCACCGTTAGGACCATCTTGGTGTGCAAGTCTTCCTCTCACGTGCACAGCCAGACCGTCCTTCTCGCCACGACACAACTAGCCATGACTTGCGCCAAAAACTGGGCTGCATCCAGAGACGTGTCCGCTGTAAAGGCAGCTGCCACTGAGAGCCTCTTGAGGGCATCATGCATCTCTGCTGGGGTAGCCAACTCGTTGAGATCCTTTATCCAGAGGACCATTGCTCTCGCCACTGTGGAACTTGTGGCAGCTGCTCTGAAATCCCTTTGCAAGAACAACTCCACTTTCCTGTCCAATGGGTCCTTTGGTGTGCCATCTCCGTCCGTGGGAAGTACAGAAGTCTTGGATAGGTCAGATGTCCCTGCATCTACCTTGGAAAGACAGAAAATGGTCTCCTGGGAGTCAGGTAGGGAGTAAAATCTCTTGGCTGTGGAATGAATCCCTTTCGCTTTAGCTGGGGACTCCCATTCCCCCTGAAGAATGCAAAGGTATAAGAATGGCAGGGGCAGTCAGGAGGAGGCTGTCTCCTCCTGAGGGAGAATGAGGGAGCCATCATCTGCTAGGTGCTCCTTGACTTGTGATGGGGGAGGGGGCGTCGGGAGACTCAGGCCTATCCTGGAGGCCACTCGCAGTATAAGCCGCTCAAACTGATCTGGGAGGAAGATCCTGGCCCCAGCTTTGGACACCAGATCCTGACCTTCCCTCTCCTGGATCTTGACCTCCTCCTTTTCTGATTCCGGGTGGCTGGTAGCTCCTGGGCCCGCAGCCTCCAGGACAGGGGAGCCGAACCTACTCCACGGGGAACTGGGCCGGGGTCGAGTTACCTCGTCTCCACCTGCATGAGAGGCGGCTGAGCTCTGTGCGCGAGACCCCCCCCCCAGGAGATGCGCCATGCTGCTGGGACCCTTGGTGATCAATGTTGGCCCAGCCATTACAGGACCTGGGGGAGGGGGGACCGCGTCATCTTCTGGACCCTTTGCTTGGTAATAAGGGTGAGGGTAGCCCCATGAAGAAGTTGAGGAGGCCTCTCTCTCTGACTTTCTGTCTCTGTAGTAGCCAGGGGAGGTCCTATCCCCATCTCTGCCTGGGCTGTACCCTTGCCCCGAGGCCTGATACCGGGGGGGGGGACTCCTGGTGCCTGTGCCTCCTGGGGGGCCTGTAGGCTCTCTCCCCGCTGCACCCTTGTGAATGGGACCTGGAGCTGTGCCTCTCTCTGCTCCCGCTGGCCTGAAGCTCTTGTCTAGGCCGGGGCACCTCGTGGTCTTCCCACCCTGTGGAATGGATGGGGGAGGGGGAACACGCTCTCACGCGCGCCTGACTGGCTGGCCTGGATCCACAATACTGACTCCCCCCCCCCCCAAAAGCACCTCCGTGGTCCCTGCTGAGGTGCCGGTTGGAGCGGGTGCTGGGGCCTGGACCCGGGGACTTGCGCTACTCATGGTTTCTTGGCGGGCCTCTTCCAGCATCCCAGAGGGGTTCCGTGGTGTCGTGTGACCCACGCATGCCACTGAGGTGCCGCAGGCCTGTTCCCTGGCCATTCGGGTCTCGTCCCAGCGCCCCCATTTTTCAGGTGGAGGACAGGAGTTGCCCCAGGAATGCTCTCCCTCCCTCCCATGCTGCAATCTGGATGGGGGGAGAGTCGGCACTCCGCTCACTGTACATCTCAAGCCCTGTGCTCGTCACCTTCACAGGGGAGAGTTCTGGGGCGAGGGAGTG
The DNA here is from genome assembly GCA_003113815.1 of Sphenodon punctatus. Lineage (NCBI taxonomy): Eukaryota > Metazoa > Chordata > Lepidosauria > Sphenodontia > Sphenodontidae > Sphenodon > Sphenodon punctatus. The sequence goes on along the minus strand of QEPC01010657.1, from coordinate 1,807,872 downwards.
CTCCTCTGGCCTGTTTCTTTTCTTCTCTTCTTTTTTTTCCCCATCCCTGTGCCTATTCCTGAGGAGGCAGGAACAGATCTGGGTTGCTAGGCCAGGGCCAGGGTTCGCTCCTCCCCCAGGTCCAAGCAGCCTATCAAAGTTCTTGTCCCTGCCTATTGATGAGTAGGAGGAGCTAAACCCAGCTAGGACTGCCTGCCTCCTCAGGAGAGAAACAGACTTACTTAACAGACTTCTGTCTTCCCTTCCCTGTGACTCCACCTGAACTGAGGGCAAAGGCCAGAGATGCCAGCCACACCCTTTTCCACAGGATGTCAGACTGGTGATACAGATACCAGCACACAACTAATCATTTTGAAAGCACTACTAGTCGTACGCTGTACTGAACCATTTCCAAACCTCTTGCAGTGAACACACCAGTGTTGTCCATCCTTCATTAAGGATAAGGGATGTGTCCTTACCCTTACAGTTGACCTGTTGGTAGAGAATTGACAGTTGTCAGAGAGAGAATTCTCCAATAAAAATGGTTTAAAGTAATATTCTAGGTTACTTATCAACGAATAAAAGTACTCTATACAAACAGGTACTATCGGTAGGGATGGGCGAACACATCACGGTTCAGGTTTGGCCGTTCAGGTCGGCCGTTCAAGTCAGTCGCCGCGTTCGGGTTTGGCCGTTCGGTTCGGTCATGTTTGGTTCGGTTTGGGCATTCAGAAAAAGGCTCTCTGTGTGAGGAATGATAGCCTCAGTCCCATGATGGTGGGTCCTGGGGCTAGAGTGGCAGCTTCTAGATATTGACCAGCCACAGCCCTCCCTGCCAGTAACGTAGGCCCCAGAACCCTGACAGTGGGTCCTGGGGCTGGAGTGGCTGTTTCTTTTTTTTCTATATATCTATCTCTACACTAAATCTAACCAGGGCTGTAGCGGAATTTCGCAGCGGTAGCTATTTCCGACGGAAACAGTGTTTCCGCAATTAGTGGAATGGCATGGCAGAGGCTTTAATTCCGCGGTTTCATTCCGCGGTTCCGCTTATTTAATTCCGCAACTTAGTGGAATCGTGGAAACATGACATTTTCGCTATTTCCGCAATTCCGCCAGCGCCAAAAAATCGCGGAATAGTGGTTTTCCGCGATTTCCG
>QEPC01010657.1:1794730-1806220 GCA_003113815.1 Sphenodon punctatus | reverse complement strand
CTAAATAAATGATAATATGGAGGTAAATGGGTTGGATGGGTGAAATAGGAGGAGGATGGCAATGGATTAGGAATAGGAAGGAACGAAAACTGCTGGGAGAGAGGGAGCCTTCTGAAACGCCTGCTGTTCAGGAACAATGACTAGCTCAGAAGGTGTTGGGAAAGCAATCAGTTTTGTTTCTTGCTGCGCCCGCCTCACTGCAAGCCCCATTGGCTCCGTGCAGCCTAGCCCGTGGCCAATCGCAGACTGCGAAGCCAGTGGTCTGAGGTGAAAAGGGATGGTGATTGGGCATGCTGGCTGCTACTCCAAGCCTCTCCACCCCTGGTGCCTGGAAGTCTGCTCCTCAGCTGACTCCCCCTCCCTGTCACGTTTTGCCTTCCAGTGACACGTTTTTGCCACCCGAACTCACCCGAACGCGATCCGAACTGTTCGAACTCAATTCCGAACGTCGAAATAACCGGTTTGGTCAGTTTGTGTTCGGATTCAGTCGTCCAAACAGGCTGAGTTCGGGCCGAACTCCGAACTACGTTCGCCCATCCCTAACAATTGGCTAATTGCCGAATAAAGTTTCACTCCTCCTCCTCCTCCTCCTCAAACAGGCTTATCCTCTATATTTCCACCTCTGTCACACCTCCTAGACTGAGCTCAGGTACCAGAGATCCCAGCCACATCCTTTTCTGCAGTGCACAAACAGGCGATATCAATAGCAGAACCATTCCCCACCCCTTGAGCTGAGTGAACAGGATCTGCCATCTATTCTCAGTAAAGGGGCATGACTGTTAATTCCCTTACATTTGATTTGCTGGTACAGATTCAACAGAAGTTAGAGGGTGAATCCTATAATAAACAATGGTTTTAAGCAATATCCTTCCAGATTAATTTAGCAACTAACAGTACATTACACAAATTTACTTACCTTTTTAGAAATATATGATGAATCTCCTCCCCTGTCACTTCTTCTGACCTTATCTCAGAAGTCAGGGATACCATGCACACACTTTCCCACTGTGTACAGGATATCAAATGGGTGATTCTGCTGTGTGCTTCTATCAGTACCATTTCTCAGCTTCTTGTGCCTAGTGAATGGGCACTGTTGCCTATTCTCAATAAAGGGGTATGCGGGTTCTCCTCTTACGTTAGCTTGCCGGTACAGAGTAGACAGCAGTCAGAGGGTGAATCCTGTAATAAAGAATGGTTTTAAGTAATATTCCAGATTACACACATGGCCTTACCTTTTCAGAGATATCTTATGAATTCTCCTCCCCTAAACTGACCTCAGGGGCCATGGATCCAGTATTCTGCCATGCACAGGATAGAAAACATGCAATATCAATAGCAGCACACAGGAGGACTATTCCCCAACCTTTTGTTCTAAATAAGCATGCACTGCTTTCCCTCCTCCATTTGGCGGTGCTCCCTGGCCCAGCCTCCCCCCTTTTCACTTGACTTGCTGGTAAAGGATAGTCATTGAAAATTCTGTAATGAAGAATGATTTTAAGTAACAGCATTTTAGATTACTCAGACTTGTCATTTCAGAATTATCTTCTGAATTGCCCCTTATTTCGCTCCTTCTGAACAGAGGGTCTCTATTTAGATGGACACAGGGGTGTTGAACCCCAGAGTAAGTCTAGCGGTGCACCCCCACAACTGCCCGCTTGCAGACATGCCTGGGTTCATTTTAAAGTGGAACTGGTAAGTGCTGTAACCCACAGTCCACTCGTGCAGCGCCCCCCAATCCCCGACCACTCTAGTATGCAGCCTGTGGCTCTATGGCATTGCCCAGGGCAGCTCCCAGTCAGGAGAAGAGCTGCAGCAGCCACCTGCCTAGTAGATGGATTAATGCTCCACCTCCTGCCACTGCTTCAGTTTTGGGTGGCCCACTCCTCTGGCAGTGCTCCAGGATGTCCTGGTGCACCACTAGCAAGTGCTGTACTCCCTGCTCCGCCTGCACATCTGGCAGCCTGCTTTTACATGCACAGGCCACCAGGGTGCAACGCGGAGCTGAGGGTGCCATCCATGTAAAGGCACCCAGTGTGCCAGGGCCAGAGATCCCAGCCACACCCTTTCCCATGGTGTGCAGATTTCAAGCAGGTGATAGTGATGGAAGCACAGAGCAGAACCATTCCCCAAACTCTTGTGCTGAATAAACTCACACTGGGATCTATCCTCCATTGAGGGGTGTGTCCTCTCCCCTCCCCCCCACCCCGCTTTCATCAGGCATGCTGCTGGAGAATGGACAGCCATCAGATGGTGAATCCTGTAATAAACTGTTTCTAAGTAATATCATCCTAGATTACTTAACTAATAAAATTATTGCAGACAAACAGACTGTCACTCCTCCTGAACCGAGCACAAGGGTACAGATCCCAGACACACCCTTGTCTGCAGTCCACAGAATTTCAAAATGGCCAATATTGGCAGGTGTAAACAGCAAAACCATTTCTCACCTCTTGAGCTGATTGAACAGGATCTATTCTGCTGTCTATCTTCATAAGAATCTCTCCTTTTTCAGGCCGTTTTTACATGATCCTAATACCGGCATTAACCTTTCTAAATCTGGATTGTAGTTGATTGTGTGAATTGCCACAATGGCTTAAATCACTTCTGCTTCCTGGTTTTTAAGCTACCGTTTCATGGTTTTATACCGCTGTTGAACATTATTTTCAAGGATTTATCTACTTTGGCATGAAACACCACCAGAATACTGGTCGTGTGAATGACTAGTCCGGTATTAAGCCACGCCACCATAGAGAATTGCAGGTGTTTTTAATGTCTCCTCTACCCAGTGTCTCTATGGTATTCTTGCAATCTTGGGTGGCAAAATGTCACTGGTACTGGTAGAGATTTACAGCAGAGAAGGCCAACACAAAATGACATCCATGCTGCCTCATAGTCTACTCTGACCCTGCAGCAGAGGGAATCCATCACACCGATCTGCTCCAAGGATCCATGACAGCAAAGACATTGGGAGGAGAGAGGCTCACAGCTGCCCACACAGCACCCAGAAAGCAGAGAAGAAGGCGGCTCTGAAATTCAACTCCACTTTCTATTTTTATTTATTTTATTTATTTATTTATACAAATTTATATCCCGCCCCTCCTGCAACGCAGCCCGGGGCGGCTCACAACCATAAAACAATTAAAACAATAAAATACATTAAAAATTCAGATAAAAACAATCAAATATTCAATATAAATATTAAACAGGGCTAGACAAAACAAATGGGTAGGGGATTAAAAAAAAACCTCCCTACCCTCCCCCAAAGGCCTGGGCAAACAGCCAGGTCTTACAGTTCCGCCGAAATGTTAAAAGGCTTGGGGCCAGGCGAGCTTCCTCCGGAAGGGAGTTCCACAGCTGCGGCCCTACTACCAAGAATGCCCTCTCCATCGTGGCCCCCCATTTAACACGGGGGACCTCCAAGAGGGCACCCTCGGCAGACCGCAGGAGCCGCCCTGGAGCGCGAAAGGCGAGGCGGTCCCTAAGGTATGGCCCTTTTCACATAAGATGCTCTGCCCACATGTGTGACTGGGTTTGGGGGGCATCTGTGTGACAGCCGTGGGGGCTGGGTGGGGCTGCATGCACACTCCCATGCTCCACCCATCTCTAGCAATCCCCCATGCTCAGAGGCATTGGACAAAACCAGAGGTGCCTCTGCGTGGAGATAGGTGGAGGTGTGTGTCTGTCCGTGTGATGGGCCACACATGCGCCGCACCCCCCACCCCTGCTTCTCCTGGTCCATTTGAAAAGGGCCAAAGTAGCAGAATCCACTTTGGAACTGTCACTTGTCTCAGCTCTGTTGAAGAAAAATTTATACTTACACTGTTGGTAAAATCTGTCAGTCTTTATTGATCTCAAAGCACTGAGAGAGAGAGCAGTACTGTCTCCATGCAGGGAAACAGCCTGGTCTGCCTCCTTCCAGAATACATAGGTACTATATAGGTTACAATACAGGGAAAAGATACTGGCTTGTCAGTCAAAGACATCATCATACAATAATGGGAGGTTTCTGCAATTGTTACTATCTGCTATGGGAAGGCATCCCACTGTCTAGATTTAAGGCCTGTTTGGAGCACTTTCCAAGGCCCTAGGAACTTTCATTTAAAGGCATATATCGAGTGGAATTTATGGTGAATGTGTAGTTACAAATGCTGTACCCTACCTTGACCCCTTCCTTATGTGCATATTTTCCCTATGTAGACCTATTAGACTTAAAACAATATTCTCCCTGCACTTCCTTGGCTAAGTAGATATATTCAGTATCATTGTGACCTATATTAGCCCATGTTAGTTCTTTGCCTGGAAATGGAGTAGTCACCCCTTGCACTATTTGAGAGGCATTTAATACTACAGGAACAAAAATATCTTTCAAAGCACAAGGGTAAATGGATCCAAATTTAACATATAAACACACAAACACATTGCAGCTATTTAATTATATTAAAAAAACATTAACACTGCACTAGGCATTTATTATTAGTGTGTCAGTGTGCAAAGTTCTTTTGCCTTCTTCTCGGGTAGGCCAGGACACAACAGCAGTGGCAATGATGATGCAGACCTGTAAGAAAACAAAGAGCTGGATCCAGTAGGAAAGTTGCTTAAGAGTCTTTTCCTCTACTCCTGAGGTGGTAGTGGTGGTGACACACTTGCTGCGTAGTTGCAAATCCTCTTCTCTTTGTAGTGGCAAATCCTCTTCTAGTATAGGTGGCAGGGAAGAGGTTACTAGCACATTACCCTGCCCCTCTGACCTTATTTCTCCAGGTGCAGAGGTCCTTTGGGAGGTGTGAATTCAGGATGAAAGTGCTTGGAACTCAGTGTCAGTGTTGGTGGCAAAAAGTACTTGAAAAAGGACTCACCTATGCAGCTTGAAAGGTGTTTATCTTTGGAGGCTTGTGACATGGCCACAGTCACCATGCTGCAGGTTTCACAGGGTCCTTTGGGGAAGGGCTTCTTGGATCTGTAAATGAAAAGTCTTGACACACTTCATTAGTGCTTGGTATTAGGATAGCACAGTTTTCATTTCAATTGTGGTGGTATAGTTTTATGGGCCTTCCCATCAGGATTTATAATGAGGTAATATACCAGTCTTTTGATGCAAGATGATTTCATATGCAGAAGGGTTAAAAGTTAAATCCTTAACCAATTGAGGTTTGCTGTATGATATATTTGTCAAAATGGCATTTTATTTCCTTACTGCTCCTTGCAAACTGAAAGTGGTCTGAGCAGTAAAGGTTCTGCTGAATCCCCAGGGCCCCACCAGCCCCCTCAGGCCCGCAAAATGGGCACGCCTGCCATTGCTACCCGGCAAAGGAATCCCAAACCATGGGATAAAATTATTTGAGAAAATCTTTCTGTTCTGATTGTAAAACCTTTGCACACAAATATGATTTGTTTTTACATCTAGGACACAAACACACAAGAACCAATACACAGTTAACTGAAACACACCTAAGTAACTACATAAATTTTATTTAAAATGCAAAGCCTAAGCAAATAAAGTAGGCCTAAAGTACTGCCCAGCCACAACAACAAATTAAAACATGTTATTTAATTAGGCAGTCTAGCCATAATTCAAAAAATCATGAGGCCTGAACTCAGTTCATAGGATTTGTGGCATTCAGGCATTAGGGATTAGCTGAAGGGCCTAAAATCAAAGATGAAAATAACTCACACAAAAGAGGTCCAATTTTTCTACTGCTTCAATTATTATTTTTTTATTATTCCCCCCTTTTTGATCAAGTGGGCCACAGCGTGAGGCACATGAGCAAAATAGCAGCTTGGCAATAGTTTGGCATGAGCCCTGAATGTGAAAGTGCCACTGGGGTTTTCCTGGTAATTGTAAGCAGTAACCAGGGATTACAATGTTATTGGGCACTAAGGAGTTAATTTAGTTGTAGTGGCCTATGAATTCACATCCAAAAACATGCTAGGTTGAAACATTTTTGACACATAGTGTCTAAAAGGCCTTGGCTGCTGGCCTTATTGAAGCAGGCAGTGCTTTGAACTGACTGTACAGCAGCCGTTGTTGGTTTTTTTTCTTTCTTAAAACATTTTGCCAAGCTGTCAAAAAATGTAAAGGGAACAGCACACTTGACTATGAGGAAGGGGTCTCCATAATGTTACCACAACATTCCAATTAACTTTTCATCAAATTATTTTGAAGCAAGCTGCTTTGGCTGTTTGGTTCCTCTCTGTCTGTTAACTCTTAACTAACTAGTCACAGCTGCAAAGTTGTTACAGTGCTTCTATTGCAACAACAAATTTTCTTTTAACACTTATTAAACCAAATTTAACATATTTGACTAAAACACTTACATTTTCCAATGCAAATAACATCAAACCAAAGCTTTACTTTTCCACTTTGCTAAATCTTTCTGTTGCTCCAACACACAAGTTACTTATCTTTCTCGTTTTGTTCCTACACAGGGCAAACATGCTAACATTCCACTACCATCTTATCTACATGCTTTCCCCACCTAACACAAGTCATTGGAAACTTTTTTTGAAGAATACTTAATGGACTCTGCTTTGCAAAAAGAGCTGTTAAAATCATGTGTTTCTTTTTGTTCTTGTTACTTTATTCTTCATAGGAGGGTTGTTTATATGGACCATTGGCCTTTCTTTGTTGGCAATCTGAGCATTTGATCCCATCATAACCAACTTTCATTGCTCCGTGTGCCATGATATTTTTCAGTACTAAACGTATGGAGTGGTGGTTTAGCCATGCAGGTAGCCGAATGTAATTAGTCAGCATGGCTCTTGCAGCCAGATTTTGCAGTGTCCATACTTTGGAACCTGGATTACTTATTCTTGGATATGTTTGGGCCACTGCTTTGCCAGCACCTGCCAATTGCTCCAATATGTAGTTAATGGCATCAACATTTCCTCTTTTCTAAGGGCCCACATTATTTTAATATTTGATTGCTGGGCCATATGTACACATCCGGGGATCACACCATGACACAGGAACCAATAATTATAAATAAAAACATGTGTCCAAGGGCTATCTGATCTTTGTCTTTGATCCTCCTCCCAAGAGACTGTGTGGGCCTCTATATAAAATGTCTCCATCGGTCTGGGCAACCCTGGATCCAAACACTGATAGATCCACCAGTCACTTGGTCTTTGTAAAATTTTTTCCTTCCAAACCTACTGGAACATACAATACCCACTTGATCATTAGTCCTGGGGATATAATTGTGGAGTCACCACTAATTCTCCACTGTTCTGTACAAGTGCCACCTCTGGACAGGACATATAGGTGTATAGTTTGCAAATTCAGAAAGGCTGCAGAGGGGCCCCAAAAAGGGCCTGTGTATCTATTCCTGTCACGTTTTAATATCATGTGCTTCTCCATGGTGCAATTCCAGGTGACCAATTTTAAAAAGGCAACAAAAGCTTTTGACTTTATTGATCAATAGATGTTCTTCTAATTTTAGTTGTAAATCTGTCAATAAGAACCATCAATATTTTACCATTAGTACTTAAAATGTACTCAGGTTTTACTGTTTAACCCTTTCAAAATTCTCAGGATTGGAAACAACTAATTGAAATTTGTCCAGGCTCTGCCCAGCGCATTGGGCCTGGACTTTGTATGAGAGGTGCATTTTCTTTTTTAATGCACATATTTGCCAGGGCCACACACTTTTAAAATTACAACAGCTGTCTGTCATATTTAACTTTGCAAAAGCAAGGCAAGCTTTCCTTCAAATCATGTGCCCTTAACTCTTGGCACAGGAAAACTTCTGTATAGCAGCATACATGGTACACAAACAAAACACAACCACCAAGAAACACACAGAAAGGCAATTTGTGGTAGCATTACATCATTTTGTTCCCACTGTGCACTGAAGGAACAGGAGGATATAAGCACCTTTATAAGGATTTGAATTTTGCTCCTGGTTTGTTTAACATCACCTTCCTTTTACATGAACAAGCACACAAACATACAACACAACTTTAAATAGCCAACAACCATGGCATAAACACAAAACACACTTAAATCCACATTAAACTATAGGAGTACTGAGAAGTACAAAAATCACAGGAGAACGGAGCAAACAACAAAATCAATAAATCTTAAATTTTGAGCAAAACAGCAAACAGGCACTTCCAAGTATTTTAGGATAAAAGATAGGTGCATTACAAGGTGGTATCATGATATTTTGTTTTTTAAAAGCCACCACAATAGCTGAACACATACCTTTCTTTGCACTGAAAACTTTTAGGCAAAGATCATCAAGATGTTAACTTAATTCCTACATGTTTTGCAGTTTTGATTTGCTCCATTTATTCATCATGCTGAAATCATGAAAACAATGAAACAGCAGGCAATACCTAGCTATGAATCCTTAACAAATTACAACACACAATTATAACAAAAGGGGCCAAATTTGCTTCCTATAAAATGAAAGGAATTTTTCAGGCTGCCCCAATATAAAGCAGGAAAAAAAAATGTCTAATGGTGCCTGGACAGGAGCTGGTAATCTGGGAAAGAGAAAGAGGTGGAAGAGTCAAATGTTGGTCCAATAGGCCACATTGGATTTGACATCCACTTCTCAACATTCCAGTTGGCCACAATTGTGGTATGGGCCAGAAAATTTAAGACCCGTACTATAATTCACCTCTCTTTCCCCCGCAGCAATGTTTCCTGATCAGGCTAAGGTAGAAGCATGCTTTTTTTTCAAAATTAAGTTACTGGGAGTCTTTAAAATTGCTTATTCAATTGCTCTGCAGTTAAATAAGATTGTGCTCTGATTGTGGGATTTTCCTTCTAAAATTAAGCAAAGCTGTCCAAATGATAAGAACCAATTAAAACTAGTACAGCCTGAAACAGGACTAAAAGCAGGTGTGCCCATAGTAAAACTAATGGCATTAGAATTCAGCCTGTGTTTGCAAGGGAGCTGACACCACTGAAAATGTTCTATGAGCAGGCAGAGATGAACCTGTACTGCCTGTGCTATTGGGAAGAGTAGCTGTTTGTATAAAGCCTGATGGAGGTGACAGCTGTGCTGCCGGAGCTTGCCTGAGCTCCCCGAGGTTGCTGCAACTGGGGCACCCCAGCATTGTTTGGATGATAAGGTGGTAGAAATGCAAGGCTACAATACTTAGAAGTTTCCTCATCAGTGCCTTCAGGTGATTTAAGTTGAGGATACAAAGAAACTGCTGGAGTACCAGGTATACAGACCTGATCAGGTTTAAGATTACTACTTATTAACTGCTTCATTTGGGTTTTCAATTTGTCCCTAGAGTCTAAAAGAAACCTAACTTTAAATTCTTGCTTACATTTGGAAGCTTCATTATGCCAATCATAAAATGCCTCCCACTGAGTCAGAGGCACTACAGCCTTTTGACTTTAGGGCTCTGCGGAGATGAACAATTTTATCTAAATCATAGGAGCTGTTCAAAGGAAACTGAAGTTCATTATGATATTGGGTATACCTGTTTCACACATCTAAAAAATCTGGCCACAATGAGTATACATATAACAAGCTGGGCTTCCTTTCAGCAGGACAGAGAGCTCCTTAGATCCCCCGACCCCCGTTTTTCTCACACACACAGGGTTTTCACATAAGGACAGATTTTTAAGGCAGTTCTTTCAACTACAGGGACCAAAGTCTGACAGCACAATCCGCTGCAGTCTGAGCTCATTAATATTCCTTTCTTCATGCAAACTCTCGCTCAGTCACTCCCACAAACATCAATCCAACACGCAAGCTTTCAGTCAGACTCTCAGTTAGACACTTCTAAAACTGGGAAAGGGAAATAAATCAGTCACACTACTGAGACACAGGATTCCACATAGGCCCATATCCGCAAAAATTACCCACCCTGTCAGGTAGGCAATTAGTCCTATTCAGGGCAGCTATCCCAATTCAAGGTAGCCTTGCTATGCAACACTCAGCTTAGTCCCAGACTCAGTCAGTGGTCACATACAGGGAAACACATTCACAGCACATGCACATGTCAACCCGCCCCCCCTCCAGGCAGGATTGTTACACATGTATTGAGAAATCCCCACTCCTGGCAGGATTTCCAATCCCCACTTAAGGCAGGATTTTACATATGTATTTAGAATCCCCCCTCTTTGCAGGATTCTGTGGATCCACTAAATTTCTTCAGACACTAGTCTTTTCTACTTACACTACTTTCTATCTACACCACTAAAAATGTCTGATAAATCTGACCACTCAGATTCAGAAGGCATCTGCCCAATGGTCTGGCTCCCAGAGCCCATGGGCAGCCCCTCACCCACACCTCCATAAGGATTTCAAAAGGCCCCTATCCTTGATCTGGCACCTGAAGGTGGGAGAGAGATGGTCCACAGCCTCCCCCGAACCAGCTGTGCTAAGAGCCTTCCCAGCCAATGCACCAAACTGTCGAGGAAAAATTTATACTTACACTGTTGGTAAAATCTGTCAGAGTCTTTATTGATCTCAAAGCGCTGAGAGAGAGAGCAGTACTGTCTCCACACAGGGAAACAGCCTGGTCTGCCTCCTTCCAGAATACATAGGTATTTTATAGGTTACAATACAGGGGGAAAAAACTGGCTTGTCAGTCAAAGACAACATCATACAATAATGGGAGGTTACTGCAATTGTTTACCTACTAAGCAAATTATTCTCAAAACAATATAAGCTAGACTGTTTATAAAGTAGGGTGCCTAAACAAAGCTAATTAACTAGCACAGCTGCAAGGCCATTTTCTACTATCTGCTATGGGAAGGCGTCCCACTGTCTAAATTTAAGGCCTGTGTAGAGCACTTTCCAAGGCCCTAGTTTGCAAAGCAGAACACAGAAGCAACTAGCTCTCTGTCTAGAGGGCAAAGGCATAGTTTCTACTAGGCAGTAGGTTTTACCCAAGATGCTTTGGGTGTCATCCATTTTGTGATACCTTCCTTTGGCTATGTGTAGCTTAATTCCATAGGGTACCTTATAAAGATTCCACCACAGCTCTCTACACAAATATAGAATCCCTTCTGAAAATGTACATACTGGTCAATTAATGAGAAGACCAATGCTGTAGCAGAGGCACTCTCCTCTCAGTTGGAGCTCCCAAGGTGGTATAATTCAAGTACACTGCAGCATGGGATTGATGCAGTCCTCCTTGCAGGGATGGCTGGTAGGTTTGTAGGCTGGTGGGGCAGTAGGGGGGGTTCAAACTGCTGCCAGTGGCAAAGCCGCCGGTGGTCCTAGGGGCACAGTCTAGCCTAGGGGTGGAGCCAGGGCAATGGTAGGCGGAGCCAGCAGCAAGGAGTTCCCAGGGTTAACACTGGATAGACATTACATTATTATTAACAAACATTTATATAGCGCCAGCAGTGTACCTGGCACTTTACAAAGTAATACAATAGACACGGTCCCTGCCCCTAGGGCTTACAATCTGAGAGACAGGAGCTGGGGGAGAGACTTAGGAAGGGGAACAGAGGGAGAGACAAGGGGTCTAACATTCATGAAGATGCGAGGTCTCAAGTGCACGTACTTGGCTTGGTTA
>QEPC01010657.1:1781309-1792774 GCA_003113815.1 Sphenodon punctatus | reverse complement strand
GGAGGACAGGGAGGCTTGAGGAGGGAGTCAAAGGTAGAGAACAGGCGGCGAGGGTCCCGAGAACAGGACTCAATGCGGGAGGCATAGTAGTGTTGTCTAGCAATTACTTAATGCTGGGAATGCTGCTGTGTGAAGCACTGCCACTGGGGAATCAAGAGCCCTCTTACTGGGGTTCTGTACACTCTCTTTTTCACCGGGTCCACATTAACCATAGTAGGTTAAAAAAATAGATCATGTTGTCATCGCCTACCTTTATCCTGAACCCTTGAATCCTTGATTTTTATGGCATGCTTGGCCAATGGCCACCTGTAGTCTTCTGATGGTGTAGACTTTGGGACAAGCCTTCCTTCTGGCTTGGAGAACTTGGGAGGACTGAGTTTGCTCCCTGTTCTGCGACAAGCCAAATCAGAAGAGAATGAAAGGGAAGAGAAGGACAGGACAGAGGAGAAGTAGGAGGGAAAGGGTTTGGTTTTGGAGCATGAGAAGAGGAAGGGGGAAGAGATGAGTTCAGTGGGGAACAGTGGAAAGGGTCTCCTTGTTGTCTGCAGCCTTCTCTTCTGCCATGCTCCTACCTACGTTCACAAGGAGAGCGAGACGAGGTATGGAATCATGCCAGATCTCAGACAAACTGGATAGAAAAAAGAAGCAAAACCAGGCCCCTTCAGACCAGCATCCCTAGTAGCTACACCAACAAGATGCCTGTCAAAGCACACAGAACCTTTTCATTTATAGTTTGGCCCCTTTGGTGGCTGCATGGCATTGGAAGCAACCCAGGCCCATGCAGACCAGCATCCCTAGTAGCTACACCAACAAGATGCCTGTCCAAGCACACAGGCCCCACTTTTTTTAAGCATTTGGCCCCTTTGGGGACTTCATTGACTTGAAACCAGGCCCCTCCAGACCAGCATGCCTAGTAGCTACACCAACAAAATGCCTGCCCAAGCACACAGGCCCCCTGTTTTAAAAAAAAGCATTTGGCCCCTTTGGGGGCTGCATTGCCTTGAAACCAGGACCCTCCAGACCAGCATGCCTAGTAGCTACACCAACAAAATGCCTGCCCAAGCACACAGGCCCTTTTAAAAAAAACATTTGGCCCCTTTGGGGGCTGCATTGCCTCCAAACCAGGCTCCTCCAGACCAGCATGCCTAGTAGCTACACCAACAAAATACCTCTCCAAGCACACAGGCCCTTTTTTAAAAAGTTTGGCCCGTTGCTGGGCTGCACAAGCAAACTACTTTCCAGAAGCAGTGAAACAGCGAAGGGAGGGACCATTTTTTAAAAAGAGTAGCCACGACCCGACCAGTGGACCTACAAATTCACAAAATTCCCTCTCTATTAGAGAGGCAGAAGCCATTTGGTCTCTACTCACAACATCCCACCAAACTGCAAAGGGTGGGGCCATTTTAAAATGCAAGGAACATTCCAGAAAAAATTTGATTGGAAACCTTCCTCCAACCAAGCCCCTAGGTACCCCACCCAGAAAACATATGTCTAAAAGAGGAAAGGGGACCAATTTTAACTAGGAAAGTAGCCATGGCCAGTGAGGCCCCAGAAAATGGCCACGACCTTTGCACATGCTTGGGGGAGGAGGGGGGGAAACCAGTCAGCAGTGCAAACACACAATAAGCAAAAGCAAACCATATCTTCTTAAGCCAACCATCTTATCCTCAACACACCACAGAAGCAGCAGCGAGAAGTTGAACTTGTCTCCCAAAACATGGTTCACTTCATATCTGTTGCATCCCCCTGTCCCTCCCCATGTGTCACCATCTCCCAGTCCACCCCAACCCCAGCCCCATTGCCCAGGCCCCAGTCAGACTCCCCATGTCCCTCCCTCCCCCACCCCTTGTCTCAGTGGCATTCACCCACTCCCCCCACTTAGGGTTGCCAATTTGCCATAGATGCAAATTTTTAGAAGGTACTTATGAGATATACAGGTTGCAGGTCTGCATTGGTTCCAATACAACCCTGCAACCTGCATAGCTCATAAGTGCCTTCTAAAAATTGGCATCTATGGCAACCCTACCCATACTCCATTGCCCAGCCAGACTCCCCTAGTCCCCCTACTCCATCAGTGCACCCCACTCCACACCACCCCTCCCCCATGTCTCCCGGTGCAACCCCCTCCCCCAGACCCCCCCAAGGCAACTGACAGCACAATCATAAAAACACACACAATCAACAGTTACAATTCATAAATAAAACATACTATAAATCACAATTTAAAAATTAATTAAAAATCTACTAAAAAAATACAAAAAATGTACTAAAAGGGCAGAACCATATTATGGGATGATATCACATATGGTTATTACATACAGATTGCTAATCTGTATGTAATAACCATATGTGATATCCTCCCATACTAATCCCTACTATAACTTCCCCCCCTCCTCCCAAGACAAGTCCCCCAGCCCCCGGGTCTTCCCAAAAAAGCAAAGGCCAAGCCCCAGCTGGGTCCCCAATGTACTCACCAGCAGCAGAACTGAGCCCAGGCAGGCTGAGCTTGGCAGCGTCTCCTCCTCCCCACTCGAGGACAGGATGCTGGGCTCGATGTTGATGGACCCTTGGTCTGACTTGGCACTAGTACAACTACCCTATACCTAACTTGCTTCTTTGAGATGATTATTGTTATAATAATAAAATATCTATGAATAATAAATCTAATTTAAGTAACTTGAATGAAGTGAATTGATCCAAAGATTCAGTCTGACCACCAGCCGGATGCGGATGGCCAACTGAAAACTCACTCTTTCTCTAGTATCTCAAGAACTGAGTCAAAGAGAGAGGAAAATGGTGCCTGGTGGAGTCACCTTTATATGCTTTCTGCAGCAGGCAGCCCCCACCCTCACACCACGTGAGAGTCCAGAGTCTAAAAAGCCTGCACTCAGAGACATGAAATAAATTTAAAAGCAAACAGTCTCACAAGCACTCTCCACTCCCCCCTCCCCTTACTGTTCCACTGGCCAATACAACACACACACGTCATACACACACACACACACACACACACATGTATTGCTACTGCTGCTCCCCCGAGTCCCCTCCCCCCCATGCCCACAGGGCACCAAGGGCTATAGCCCATATTACCAACTGCACTTGCTGGTTTCCTCCCCGTAGACCTCCGTGTAAGAGTACCCCCAGTGATCGGCAACATGTTGGTTTCTTGAACGCATGCTGGACGGCACCCCCTAGCCGCCCAGCGCTTGTTCTGTTAAGTTTTGCCCCTTGCAGGGCTTCGTCTGGTCTGAGTCAGTGAGTCTCCCTCCCTGTCTCCAGCGAGGCACTCCTCCTCCTCCTCCTGCAATGTATCCCATTTTCACATGCGCAAGCACAGAAACACGCTCATGCATGCGCAATATGCTATGCACCCAGAAGTTCGGCTCCTAGAGCAGCTACACAGCTGCGCCGGCCACCACACTACTGCCGAGACCCCGGGGGAGGGCGGGGAGGAACATGCAGCACCACCAGCAGGTAACTTGTTTTACTTTTTCTTGGATGCAGAGGCCAGTAGGGGCAGTGCCTCTGGTTCCCTGTGGGTGGCACCACCACTGCCTCCTTGTGACTCATATTGGAATAAGTGTCTATGCTGCCAATCCAGAGTAGTGCTTATCCTGGAGTATTAATGATCATGTAGGGCAATTTCAGATGGACAGTTAGTCTGCACTAACTGAATCTAGTGCAGACTAGTTTGTCCATCTGAACACTGTCAATGGTGCTTATTAGTGCAGACTAAGAGATAAGTATGGTTCTTATAAAACCCCAACCACTTGGTTTTATAAAAATCAAACTTAAAGTAGTCTGCACTAATGTCCATCTGAATTACTGGTGCTTATTAGTCCGCACCAGTTGACTATTTCCATAGATTCCTATTGCAAGACCTGACAGAAGCTCTAGTCATTTTATGCCTCTGTGGTTTGTAGCATCATATTTACACATTGCATTGTTGACCGCCAAGTTTAAATACATAGAGAAGAAAGAGAGGATTCTCCATTTTGTTGGCCATGCGTTCACCTCTGCTGCTGGTCTCCAAATAGTCTGAAACCACACAGTCACCAAGTCATGCCCTGCTACATCTGTACATGCCCCACACTGGACCCGTGCTCAAACCAAGTATTTTATTGAAATTTGGGGTGATGCAAATATGCAGAAGCAGTTGAAGAACTGTGGGCACAGGGTCCTGCCTCTGTATGAGGATCTTTCAAAATTAATGGTGGAGGCAAACTACTTTTGTGATGCAAGGCAGCTTCAAAACAAAGCAAAGGTCTTGAGAAAAAGAGTACAAGGCAATGAAAGAGCACAATCATGTCTGGTGATGACTACAAGGAGTGGAAGTTTGTGGATGTTATTGACACCTACTACTTTGTACACACACACACACACACACACACACACACACACACACTCCCCCCCCCCCTTTACTAGTACTGTAGTGGCGTCTTCCCAGATTGCATTTACTGTGCTCTGCTCCTGTCCCCACTGCCACAGCAGTCCATGTGCGCTCCTGCATACACAGCTTGCCCACACAACTCTGACCACTTCTTACTAAGTGTTATGCATTGATGATGTTGTCGATTGTTCATCTCTGTGTCTAGGTTCCCTTAGACAAACAGCAGTTCCAGTGGCAGGAGAGGATGATAGCAACAGTAGGCCATGAACAACAACAGACTCACAACTGGATGACAAAAATGTTGCTAGTAAAAAACAAAGAAAAAAATCCAACAACACACAGCTAATTTCCCAGGGAAATCAGCAAGCAGCAGGACGTGCACAGTGGAAGGAGAATAAAGGATCACTCATGAAGGATATAATGAAGTTTAGAAAGGAGGGGATTGAACATTTATTCCAAAAGATGGACAAGCTTTGTGACAAAACTGTTGCTGCAATGAACAGTCTGAGGGATAATATGTCTTTCCATTGTGACCATGAGTTAGAGTTAAAGAACAGGAGAATAGACTGAAAGAAATGGCTTTAATGCAAGCTACAATTGGAAGAGGGCTAGACAAAATTACTAGCCATATGGACAGTTTTGTTAGGAAAATATCTCATGCTAGCAATTGCCACACTGTTCCATGCAATGATAATGTCATGCAGAACCAGTACTTCCATGCACCCCATGTAAGCCACCATCCCCAGGTTCACAGCAAGCTCTCATGCCCACCAACACGCTGCTTTGTAACAGAAGCTAGCACGCACACTGCTGTAACCACATGCTCAATGTTGGCTTGCCCTGCTCCTTATGAAACTTTGATTACACATTCTGGGGAGAAACAAACTGTATCATACAATCCCAGGAACATCTGCAGGGGACACTTCTGGGTGCACCGGGTGGTTGGGTAATGATAAGAAAGAAGAGGGTTCCAGGATCAGAAAGTGGAAAATATTACTTAGGGTTTTATTTAGTCCAAGCTAGAACTGCCTGCAACACAGGATCAGCTGCATACTGTGGTAATTTGTTTTATGTACATTTACTTAATATTTACAATAAATACATAACCTGAATAATTTCCAACTTGTAATTCAGTATTCCTATACAATGTACTGTTTAACCGAAAACCCCCAAAAGAACAGTTTACTATGGATCTCTAAACAAGTTAACAAAACAGGACTGCTGCACATTTACAAGCAGTAGAGAGAGCGTGTGTGGTTGCTATGTTTGTCCCAAGTGACAGACACCAAGAGGTTTGAATTATAACTTTTCATAAAACACTTGGAAATTAACACCACCAGCAGTTACTTCTGAATGACAACTCCAGAATTACAGTTACTTCAGAAGAACTCTTCACGTGTAAAAAAACCAGCCTCAGTCGACTTGCTAGCACAGATTCAACAGCAGTGAGACATAAATCCTTTAATAAAATGGGTTTTTAGTAACATTATTCTAAATTATCTACAAGTTAATAAAAGGCCTATACAAAAACAATCTTCTCAGAATTATCTTCTGTATTTCCTCCGGTGCTACTTTTCATGAACTGGGCACAGGGGTTAGGGATCCCAGATACATACTTTCCCACAGGATTTCAGATGGGAGACATCTATTCAAGCAAACACCAGAACCATTCCCCACTTCTTAGGCCAAATGAACAGGTTCTGCGGTCTATCCTCAAAGACTTAGGGGTGGGACTTGGTGGGAAATACTGGATACCAGTTTTACCAGATATCGGATCTCGTAATACCGGAATATCAGATTAAAACCGGTTTACCGGTACCGGATTTTTTCCCATTGAAATCAATGGGAAAGTTTTCCTATTGAAATCAATGGGAGAAAAAAGTAAACCGAAATTACCTGTTTAAAGACAACAATGTTAACATTCAATGACAGATTCATTTACTTAACGGCTAACCACCAGACTACACTTTGTGCTCAGTAGCCCCCCTCCACCCCCCCCCAGTAGCCCCCACTACTTTTTTTTCTTTAAAAATAGGGTTTTTTTCCACAGCATTGGTCATCAGTTTTATCAAATCAATCCAAAGTCAGATCACGACACACTATGATGTCAGTCAAGCACGCAGTTTAGTTTGCTAAAGAGGCAGAGCTGCGTAGAGAGTGTCAGCTCTTGTCATAACACTTTGTGTACTAATCCCAAATTTAATTGACCATCCTAGTTGACAACCACATATTCAATTGGCAATGTCAGACAACAACAGTTCCAAGGCCTGTACACAACAAACACAAGTAACACACACAGTGTCAATAAATCCCAAATTTAATTGACCATCCTGTTGACATTGATATAACCACATATTC
This sequence comes from Sphenodon punctatus, assembly GCA_003113815.1. Classification (NCBI taxonomy): domain Eukaryota; kingdom Metazoa; phylum Chordata; class Lepidosauria; order Sphenodontia; family Sphenodontidae; genus Sphenodon; species Sphenodon punctatus. The sequence goes on along the minus strand of QEPC01010657.1, from coordinate 1,786,026 downwards.
AATTGGCAATGCATTGCAATCAAACAGTTCCAATGCCAACACAATGAATACAACACATGTCAATTAATCCCAAATTAATCCCCACAAATATTCAAATAAACCCTCTCTCCCACAATTTTACCATAGCCCCATGGGGACTGGCAGTGGATGGGACCCCCAGTAAGAGGCACTCCATCTCCCCTGAGGCAGGGCCTAAACCAGCAGCACAGCAAGTGGGACAGGGACATTAACCCCGAGTACTCCCTTGCAGCTGTCTACTGGGGGGATAGAGAGCGGCAGAGTACTCTGTGGTCCTGTGTGCAGCACTGTCTTTCCCCCAACCAGACAGACTCCCAAAATAGATCATGTTGCCATTGCCTACCTTTATCCTAAACCTCCAAATCCTCGATTTTCATGCCCTCCTTGGCCACCTGTAGTCTTCTGAAGGTGTAGGCTTCGGGACACAAGCCTAACCTTCAGGTTTGGAGAACTGGGAGAACTGAGTTAGCTCCCAGTCCTGAGCTCCCAGTCCTGTGACAAGCCGAATCAGAATAGAATGGGAAGAGAAGGACAGGACAAAGGAGAAGTAGGTTTTTGTTTGTTGGGTGCACGAGAAGAGGAAGGGGAAGAGATGGGTTCAGTGGGGAACAGGGTAAAGGGAACTTCGTTGTGTGTTGTCTGCTCCATTGTCTGCTGCAGCTCTCTCTTCTGCCTGGCTTAGAATTCCACTGTGAGGCTGGGGTGTCTCGGGGGTGCCCCCACCCCCAGGAAGAGGTTCCAACCTCCCAATGCCCACTGCACCTCTTCCTGGCCCCCCTACTCATGAGACAGGTGTGGGAATGTGTATGGAGGCTGCTGGGCTGGAAAGGGGCTTTCCACTCCAGTGTGTGTGTGTATATAATATATGCTGGGCTGGGGTGATGTGTGTGTGGGGGCAGCAGTCCCCACCCCCAGGAAGACATTCCACCCTCCCAATGCACCTCTTCCTGGGGGTGCCCTACCCACCCACGAGACAGGTGTGGGAAATGGAAAGGGCCCGGCTGTGGTTTTCCACTCCAGTGTGTGGATGGGGGGGGCAGATGGGGTGGAAAGTGCCCTCCTGGGGCTTTCCACTCCATCATGTGTGTGTGTGTGTGTGTGTATGGGATGGGGGCAGGGGTGTCTCATGGGTGGGCAGCCCCCCCCCAGGAAGAGGTACCACCCTCCCAGTGCCCTCTACACCTCTTCCTGGAGAGAGACAGGTGTGGGAATGAAAAGGGCCCTGCTGGGGTGCTCCACTCCAGTGTGTGTGTGTGTGTGTGTACGTGCACGCACTGTGCACGCCGCATGCCCGACAGGAATATGAAGGGGTTCCCACAGAGGAACCCCAGTGGGGCTCTGAAAAAGCTCCTACAAGAGCTCTGTATAATAATAATATTGCCAAAAAAATACCTCTGCCTTTCATGGTGGAATGGGGTCGAAGGAGGTAATAAATCATAATTGGCCGGTAGACATCGGACATATAAGTTTGCATAGGAATGAAGAAGTAGAATCTCTACTACTTTTCCCCAGTGGAGTGGTTGGACTGGGAAGTTGCCATGCTGCAGTTGCCTATGCTGTGCAAACCAAGGGCTGTTGCTGCAGGCTCATCAATGCCACCACTGACCAAATTGCAGACTGATGTAATTGCCTGAATCTTGTCAGGATGTACAGAGGTGCAGGGGAGTGAAGGTAGCAGGAGATGTGATATCCAGGGGCTGGGCAATAATACATCATCAGACTCCACGTCAAGTGTATCCTCCTCCATGAACCCAAGAAGGGGAAGGTTAGTCTTGACAAAGACCAACTCTTCCACAGTCCTCAGGTCCATCTTGGCATGATGTGGGCTGACGATGTCTCCCGCCACACTGAATACCCACTCAGATGATACACTCGTGGAAGGGCATGAGATGTATCACAATGCTACCTTTGCAAGCGGGGACCACAAGTGCATTTTCTGTGACCAGTAGGCTAAGGGGTCGGTGTCAGGAGGGCAGGTGGACTCAGCAAGATATTGAGAGACATATGTCTCTGCCATAGCCTGTTGCTCCAGTTCACCACCGGCACCTCCCTCCTTCGCCACCAAGTCCACCAGCCCAGAAAACAACAAGGTGGATTGGCCCCCACTTGCAACCCCTGTAGAAACAGTAGTTGGCCCTTGCAGCGGGGGTGCCTGCACTGGGCAATACTGTCGCACCTCATTGACGAGCTCAACCTTGTTGCTCTTGAAGGATTTGACGAATGCGGCCATACTCTGCTTGACCCGTGAGTCGAGTAGCGCAGCTAGGAAATGTGGCTGACTCACCTTCAAGGTGTTAAAACATATATTCAGCTCATCTACCAATTTCTTTGCCAGTGCCCTCACAGGCCCATGCAGGTCAATTTGAGAGAGCACGGCTCGCATCCGTCAAAGCAGGATCATGAAGAGCATCATCACCTGGCTCAGAGTGGAAAGGTCCATGCTAACCTCCACAATAACCTGGTAAAACAGCTCCAGAACCTGCGTCAGCTGCTCCACCACTGACCACTCCTCCCCGGTCAGTGGTGTTGCTCCAATGCTCCGCGTTAAGCAAAGGGCATGCAGCACCTCCTTCTGCTCCAGAAGACGTTTCAGCATCAAGAAGGTGGAGTTCCACCTTGTGGCCACATCCTGTACCAGCCAGTGAAGTGGGAAGCCCAACTCCTCCTGCTTCTCTCACAGCATCCAGCTGGCTGAAACTGACTGATGGAAGTGTGCAGCAATCTTCAGGGCAGTTTCAAGGAGTGCCTCCAAGCCCACGGTTCCATCTAAGGCACCCTGAATCACAAGGTTCAGGAGGTACACATTGCAGCGAATATGAGTGTAGCCGCCACAAGTAATGGCTGAAATCACGTTTGCGGCATTATCAGTTACAAAGTAACCAACCTCAATGTTTGAACCTTGGCATCGGACCCACCCATCCAGCATGCCGTTCACTGCTTCGAGGATTTTATCAGCCATGTGCTGACTGTCAAGCACCTGGGCATGTAACAATGCCCAATGATGCTTTCCAGTCAACACCACTTCCCCAGTGCTGCTGCTGCTGCCCGTCACCAGTTGCTGTCACCAGCGCGGCGGCATCTGCCACCAGTGTGTGGTCAATGACAAATAGGTGTTGCCCGCACTCTGGCTAGTCCACAGGTCAGTGGTAAAATGTACCACTGCCCCCTCTGCATGGGAGAACTTCGCAAGGAGCCAGGACCTCACCCTCCTGTACAGTGGCGGGATAACCTTTGAGTGGAAGGTTTTTCAACAAGGGACTCTGTAACGGGGCTCAAGCAAATGAAGCAGCCGTTTGAATTCTACACCCTCAACAAGGTTGAATAGCCTCTCATCCAGGGCAATCACTTCCCCAATTGCCTTGGTGATGGCTGCAGCCCAGGGGTGGCTGGATACGAAAGGCATCTTCCTTTCCCAGAGCGCAGTTACAGTGGCCTGGGACAAGGACCAGGAAGGGGTGGGCCGGGTGGAGCGGCTAGCACTCGTCCTCTGCGGGGGCTGGGTGGTGATGTGGAACCATCACCAGATGGCCCAGTGGTGGCAGTTGCAGCAGGAGTGGAAGAGGGTTCCTCCTCCTCAGAACTATCATCCGCACCCTCTGCAACTGTCACCTCCCCATGCTGTCGCTTGGAACGGCACTCTGTAGGATCACATATGTTCCCGTGGTGCCATCTCAAGTGAGCGCTAAGACCAGAGGTGCCATATCTCTTGGGATCTGTGCCACCACGACTGACCTTGGCACTGCAGCGCACACACACTACCTTTGAGGCATCGTCCTCCCAGATCATGTGAAAATGAGACCACACCCAGGATGTGGTCTTCTTTGTGCTGGTTCCTGGGAGGGCAGGAGCAGCATGACTGGCCGTTGACCTCTCAAAGGCAGTGCTCAGCGTAACACTTGTGGAAGGGGCAGTGGTAGCTGGCACAGCATGTGTGGATGTGGTGGGCAGGGCCTGAGCTGGCGCAGGCACACTAGGATGCTTGTCAGCAAGGGGAGAGGGTGGGGAAGCAAGCACAGTAAAATGTGTGTGGGCAGGGGGAGAGGGTGGGGAATCAGGCATCTGAATGAGAGACAGTGCTTGCGCAAAGGAGAGCTGGGTGCTAGGAGCAGCAACAGCAGCAGTGGAGGTAGCCGGCAGATGGACCACTGCACTAGCAGAGGAAGAAGGAGCCCTCTTCTTACTGCTAGTCAGCACCAGGGAGGAGGAAGCACCCTCCAGCCATCCCAGCCTCTTTGGGAGCTTCAAGAGACGTCCAGAGCCTGTTTGCTTGGATGCACTTGAAGCATGTGTGCTGGAGGAAGAGGTCACAGGTGGCCCTACCTCGGGTGTCTCCTCCGTGCCAGACTGAGTCAACTGCCTAGGAAGAGGCTGGCCTCTCCCTGCACTCCCACTCATGGTCTGTTTCTTCATTCCACAACCGCTCATAATTAAGTTGTGGAAATGAAGGACCACCAGCAACAGAGGATGGCGTGTGATGTGTGCGAGTGTGTGTGTGTGTGGTGGTACTAGACTAGTACCTAGTGGTGGCACTGAGAACTGGCTAAGGGATGGGGAAAGTACTAAACTAGGGGTGGTGGGAACTAGTTAAGGGGTGGTGTGTGTAGGGGCTAGTGGAGTGTGCTGTGGGGTGAAGGGTGTGGGGTAGTGGAGTGTGGGGGTAGGGGTGGGAGTGAAGGGTGAGAGGTGGGGGGAGGGTGTG
>QEPC01010657.1:1754051-1770925 GCA_003113815.1 Sphenodon punctatus | reverse complement strand
TACCAGAGCGAGTATGATGGCACCTCAGCAGCAGTGGAGACCTATCTGGAGGAGGAGCCATGCATTGATCCCAGCAGCGATCCCTTGGCCTACTGGGCCAGCAAGGCCAACATGTGGTTGGCCCTGTCCAAAGTGGCCAAAGGTATCCTGTCCTGCCCACCAACCAGTGTCCCCAGTGAGAGGGTGTTCTCCATCGTGGGGGACATTTGCTCCCCACACTGCCTGAGACTGGGGACAAAGTTGGTGGAGCAGTTGCTGTTCCTGAAGGTTAACCTTCCGCTGCTGAGATTCCCTGAGCTGCCCCTGGACAAGGAGTGATGGTGCAGTGGAACACGCCATCCCATGCCAAGGGCAGTCTTGGGACTGGGCTCATCCTCCTCCTCAGTCTGGGCTAGGGCTACTACTCCTGTGCTGATGAGGTGCTATCCCTCCCTCCCAATGCCTGGCACCTGCCCTGCCTGTCTGCCCTGCCCTCTCTCTCTGCCTGTGTCTCTCTCGCATACTAGACATCTTCGGCTGCCTTATCTGACTGACCTCATGATGCAGGGTGGAAATGGGAAACAAACTGTAAGCCTGCCAGTCGGCCTATGACTAGCTACACGATCTCGGCCTGCCTATGTGACAACGACTGGCTCTCACTCTCTCATGCTGCACAGTCTTTGCTAGTCTATCTGAGTGCCCTGCTGCCAATGTCCCAGCCTGCCTGCCCTACCGCCTCTCATGCCACGCTGCCTGTCTGCCCGCCACAGCTTACTGCCAAGCTCAAAGTATGCCTCAGTCTGCCTTCCTACCTCCTATGCCAAGGTGCCTGTCTGCCCACCCAGGTTGCCTAGCTCAAAGCCTGCTCAAGCCCACCTTCCCTACTGCCTCTCATACCATGCTGCCTGCCCGCCCGCCCAGGTTGAAAAGCTTGAACCCTGCCTCAGTCTGCTTGCCTTCTGCTCATGCCGTACTGCCTGTCAGCCCACCCGCCTGCCCTGGTGGTGTAGATCAAAACCTGCCTCAGTCTGCCTGCCTCTCACTACACAGTGCCTGACTGCCTACCCTGACAACCCTGGGTGATGTGCACCACTGGTCTGGTGGTCCCGCCGCTGCTGTCTGCTGGTCCGTGGGTGCTCTGCCCTGGCCAATCCAAATGTGTCCATACAATCCTGCTGCTGCTGTCTGCTGGTGTATGGGAGCTATTCCCTGGAAAATCCAACCATCCTGGCTCCATGGGTGCTGTGTACAGGCAAATCCTGCTGCTGCTGTCTCTGCTGTTCCACGGGTTCTGTGCCTGGGCAACCCAGTGTCTGCTGCTGCTACTGCCAATGCTGCCTCTGCTGTCCATGCCATGGGTCCTGTGCCAGAGCAATCCAATGTCTGCACCAGCTGCCAATGCTGCCTCTGGGAAATCCAATGTCTGCTGCCAATGCTGCCTCTGCTGTCTGTGCAATGGGTTCTGAGCCCCGGCAATCCAATGTCTGCTGCTGCTTCCAATGCCGCCCATGCTGTCTGTGCCACGGGTTCTGGGGCCCGTCATCCCACTCACAGAGAGCCATCGTTCAACTGCATCAAGAAACAGCCACTCCAGCCCCAGGACCCACCATCAGGGTTATGGGACCAAGTTACAGGCAGGGAGGGCTGTGGCCAATATCTAGAAGCTGCCACTCTAACCTCAGAACCCAACATCATGGGTGCAGGGCCATAATTCCTTGCACAGAGAGCCAATTTTCCAAAGCATCAAGGAACAGCCACTTCAGCCCCAGAACCCACCTCCAGGGTTCTGGGGCAAAGTTACACTCAGGGAGGGCTGTGGCCAATATCCAGAAGCTGCCACTCCAGCCCAAGGACCCACCGTCATGGGTCTAGGGCCATCATTCCTTGTACGGAGGTGATGTCTTTCCACCGCATCAAGAAACAACCACTCCACCCCCAGGACCCTCCATCAGGGTTCTGGGGCCAAGTTACAGGCAGGGAATGCTGTGGCCAATACCTAGAAGCTGCCACACTTCTAGCCCCAGGACCCACTGTCATGGACCATTATTCCTCGCACAGAGAGCTGATTTTCCAAAGCATCAAGAAACAGCCACTCCAGCCCCAGAACCCGCCGTCATAGGTCTGGGGCCATCATTCCCCGCACAGAGGTGATGTCATTCCACCGCACCAAAAAACAGTCACTCCAACCCCAGAACCCACCATCAGGGTTCTGGGGCCAAGTTACAGGCAGGGAGGGCTGGGGTCAATGTGTATCTAAAAGCTGCCACTCTAGCCCCAGGACCCACCTTCATTGGTCTGGGGCCATCATTCCTCGCACAGAGACGATGTCATTCCACCACATCAAGAAACAGCCACTCCAGCCCCAGGACCCACTGTCAGGGTTCTGGGGCCAAGTTACAGGCAGGGAGGGCTGTGGCCAATATCCAGAAACAGCCACTCCAGCCCCAGGACCCACCATCAGGGTTCTGGGGCCAAGTTACAGGCAGGGAGGGCTGGGGCCAATGTGTATCTAGAAGCTGCCACTCTAGCCCCAGGACCCACCTTCATCGGTCTGGGGCCATCATTCCTCACACAGAGACGATGTCATTCCACCACATCAAGAAACAGCCACTCCAGCCCCAGGACCCACTGTCAGGGTTCTGGGGCCAAGTTACAGGCAGGGAGGGCTGTGGCCAATATCCAGAAACAGCCACTCCAGCCCCAGGACCCACCATCAGGGTTCTGGGGCCAAGTTACAGGCAGGGAGGGCTGGGGCCAATGTGTATCTAGAAGCTGCCACTCTAGCCCCAGGACCCACCTTCATCGGTCTGGGGCCATCATTCCTCACACAGAGACGATGTCATTCCACCACATCAAGGAACAGCCACTCCAGCCCCAGGACCCACCATCAGGGTTCTGGGGCCAAGTTACAGGCAGGGAGGGCTGGGGCCAATGTGTATCTAGAAGCTGCCACTCTAGCCCCAGGACCCACCTTCATCGGTCTGGGGCCATCATTCCTCACACAGAGACGATGTCATTCCACCACATCAAGGAACAGCCACTCCAGCCCCAGGACCCACCATCAGGGTTCTGGGGCCAAGTTACAGGCAGGGAGGGCTGTGGCCAATATGTATCTAGAAGCTGCCACTCTAGCCCCAGGACCCACCATCATGGGTCTGGGGCCATCATTCCTTGCATGGAGACAATGTCATTCCACAACATCAAGAAACAGCCACTCCAGCCCCAGAACTCGCCGCCAGGGTTCTGGGGCCAGGTTACTGGCAGGGAGGGCTGTGGCCAAGACCTAGAAGCTGGCAAGCTGCCACTCTAGACCCAGGACCCACTGTCATGGGTCTGGGGCCATCATTCCTCGCACAGAGAGCCGATTTTCCAAAACATCAAGAAACAGCCACTCCAGCCCCAGAACTCGCCGCCAGGGTTCTGGGGCCAGGTTACTGGCAGGGAGGGCTGTGGCCAAGACCTAGAAGCTGGCAAGCTGCCACTCTAGACCCAGGACCCACCGTCATGGGTCTGGGGCCATCATTCCTTGCACGGAGGAGCTGTCTTTCTACCGCATCAAGAAACAGCCACTCCAGCCCCAGGACCCTCCATCAGGGTTCTGGGGCCAAGTTACTGGTAGGGAGGGCTGTGGCCAATACCTAGAAGCTGCCACTCTAGCCCCAGGACCCACCATCATGGGTCTGGGGCCATCATTCCTTGCACAGAGAGCCTTTTTCTGAACGCCCGAACCAAACAGGACTGAGCTGAATGGCCGAACCTGAACGTGGCGACCGAACCGAACCGGACTGAACCGAACTGAACTGGACCAAACCCGAACCGCGATCCGTTCGCCCATCCCTAGTGGAATTAAAATTACTACTTAGCTGGAAAGGATATACAGAGAAAAACAGGTTTAATGGATAAACCAGGTGTAACAGAGTTACACCTGCCAGACATGACTCATCACAGGATGCAGCTCACCAAGTCACTCTCTTGGGGAATTAACTCTCCAGTCACTTGTCTCAGCGATTCAACACAGTCTTTACTCAGCACACAAAGTCTCATCTACACAACAACATACAGAGTCTCTCACATAGGGGTACAGTTCTCCACCATAGCCAGGCGTCAGGCCCTCTGGCTCCCCATGGGCAGGGCACTACATCAGCCAGGTGCAGCTCTCCTGCATCTGCTTCAGGGTTTGGTAGACTGGGCTCAGTCCAGCTTCTACCTCAGCAAGCCCCTTAACAACTTCCCAATTCTGACAGCTGCCTGACTGGGTTGCCTAGAGACAGAGAACCTCCTTGGTACTCCCAGGCTGTTTCAGAGCAATTCCCAACTCTACAGCTCTTCCTAGCTGCTTGCAGGAGAGCTGTGGGGAAAAGTTCCTTCTCCTACTGCTGTCTCTCACAGACTGAGCCCTCTCTAACTTTTCTGGCTTACTCAACCACACCCCTACACAGCTGCCTCCTCTTAACTGAGCTCTGGCTCAGCTTTATCCCCAGGCCTGGCTTCAGCCACGCCCTCTACCAGCTGCTCTCCTTTAGGTGTTGTTCACTTCTCTACACACCTGCAGCCCCACTAGCACTGGCAACTGGTTGGTGCTAACTCTTAAAGGGCCAGTGGCCCACAGAGTCTCAGTCCTACACCAGGTTAATACACAAACAATAAATCAACTAAACTATGCCCTAACCAAACTTACTTTATTTACCTTACTTATATACCTTACAAATTTATCTACCTTAATTGCCTATATTTACTTAACCAAGACTATATGCCTATGGTTTCTATGGTAAAGATAAAGTCTACTACAAGCAAGACCAGCACAAGGATTTTTGCCACCAATTTCCCACTAATACCTTTCCTTCCTCATACCCTACATTTTACCTTCTCCCTTTCCCTGCCCTTCTCCCCCCGTACATTATATAGAGATAGGTAGTATAGATTAGATATAGATATATATTATAGACATACAGATTAGATTAGAATAGTTATATAGATAACTGATTAGATGATAGATAGTTTTCCTTTCCCCTTCCCCTGTCTCCCTTAGATTTAGATAAATATTAGTTGTGCACAGGAATCAATAACGATACCAAAAATAAAATCTTTGTTTGAAATGATACCGATATCAATAACGATATCAATAATAACAAATATGATACCAATAACAAAAATACCAATTATGAAAACGATATAAAAATGATACCAAAAACAATAACGAAAATGAAAACAACATTGTCGTTAATAATAACGAAAACAACGTTTCTGAATAACGAAAACAAAAAACAAAAACGACATGGGGACCTGGTGCACACCCCTACCACAGGTGGCCCTGGCTTCTCCCACCTCTCCTGCCCCTCATCTGGTCACGGAGTTTACCTAAGGTAGGAGTGGCTTCAGTTTTTGCTGCCCCCTTCCACTTGCCACCCTAGGCGGCCACCTGCTCTGCCTCTATGGTAGCATCAGCCCTGACTACACCAGGGATACACAGTGCTTGTTACTTCACACATCAACCACTCTCGAGATCAACTTATGTCTCTATATCCTCTCCCAGAACCCTCTTGTCTGGATGACACTCACTGCTTCCAGGTGCCACGGGTCTTTAGCATTAATGCTAAATTAATTAAATTAGTTAAATTTTAGCATTAAGGCCTTAAATGCCGAGCTTGCTGTTGGGATGCATTGGTATTCTTTGCTCCAGCCTCCAAGGCCGCAGCTCTTTCCCCAACTGTCCTCAAAAGAACTTTAGTTTTCATAATCTTACCCGGGACTCTTCTCCCATTGGCCGTCACCAACATTCTTACTGTCCATTGTCCGTCACCAACATTCCCATTCTACCATTGGCTGTCGCCAACATTCCAGGCCACTCAGACCACAAGCCATTGCATTCACCTCTCTTAACCAGACATATCCTCATATACATGTCCTTATGTACAAAGCATAAGTTAAATTCTTAGACCAAGATAATTCAGCTTGAGAGGCGGAGTTATGCATGGAAAAGGCAAGTTAAGGCCTCTGCCTTAACTTGTGCATCATGTAAGCAATAAAGACATTGTACAGTCTCATATACAATGGCCACGGTCATCCATGCTTTCATCACCTTGAGGTTAGATTATTGCAATGCCCTTGATGACTGTTTGGAAGCTGCAGCTAGTGCAGCATGCAGCAGCGTGCCTCTTTTGGGGGACAGGGCACAGGGAGTACATTACACTGGTGCTCCGGAATCTGCACTGGCTCCCTATAGTTTTCCAGGCACAATTCAAGGTGCTAGCTTTGATCTTTAACACCCTAAATGGCGTGGACTCCACATATCCGAGAGATCACCTTTCCTTCCATGCTCCACTGTGGCTCCATGCGGTCAGCAGGGAGTACTCAATTGCGGGTACCACCAGCCAATCTTGTCTGTACGACAAGGGCCTGCAGGGAGGCATTCTTGGTTCCCTGGCATTATGGAACTTCCTCCCACCGGGGGTCTGTCAGAGCCCAAGCCTGAGGATATTCAAGAGGCAGTGTAAAACTTTTCTTTTTGGCCAAGTATTTGGGAGGTGGACTTAGGGGTTGGGGGTTAGAGGTGAGGGTGGGTTTTTTAAATGAAGTTTTTAAAGGGAGTTTTCTTGGACTAGTGTGTGTGTTTTACATAAGCTGCCTTCCCTTGAGCCTTAGGGGAAGGGTGGAATAGGAATCTAATTAAATAAATGAATAAATAAATATAACTTACTAGAATGTTCATGATTACAATGGGACAATGGCTTCACCTTAACTGTCGATATAGAGTGGCGGCTGCTCTAAACTGCTTGCACAATAGTTGGGTTGTCCTCTTTTCTCCATTCTTTTCAGATGGAAATGAGGTGCCCGTGGTAGAGGAGTCCTTATTTGTGCATGTGGGAAGAATAACCGAGACCTGTGAAGGGTTATGCAGAGCTGCATCAGAGACAGCCAGGATTTTTCTTCCCAACCTATTTTTTTCTCTTGGTTAGGTTTAAAATGGAACGCTCTGCATTCTTTTGAAATGCATGAGGCAGCTTGCAAGAGAGCTAATATTGTATGCCACTTCTGAAAGCTGGTGGAGTATTTTACATTAAAGCTGGGCTCCAGTGATTTTCTAAGGATTTTGCATTAGTTAGAGGCAGCCGTTGAATAATCTTCATTCATGGTGGGAAGAAGGCAAAAACGCTTAAATGGCTCAGCTGAGAAAGACATGTAGTCTTTACTGAAATACAAATGCCCTGTGACCTCCATATGCAGAAAAGCTTCTCTGTTCGGTAATTTCTGTGCTGGAGTCTTAATATGATACTTGGTTGCAAACAGCATGATCCTCTGGCGGGAGAGTAGCTGTGCTAGCAGTTAGTGCTGGAATATGTCATGTTCATTTCAATGGAATTGGAACCCACACTAACAGCTTGTGTGCACTATCCTGCTGGAGGATTGCACTCTTAGGCCTTTCAAAAACAGACCGTCCCGCCCAGTGGCAGTCCGTGGGTACGCCGCTGGAGGGGTGGTGTGGTGGGCAGGGGCAGATGGGTACACACCCATCCCCACCAATGTCCCCACATGGAGCAACTTGTGTTTTCGCCAGGTGCTCCATGCAGGGGCGATGGATGGAGGTGTGTGTTTCATGGGAGTGCGCCCGCCCGCCCGCCCACCCACCCCCACTTCCAAATGAGAACCCAGCTATGACCACTGCATGAGCATGAGTGGGTGCGTCTCATTTTAAAAGGGTCTTAGAAACCCTGTCATGAAGGCTACCACCTCCCTCTGGGCTTTTACCCAGCGGTGGCAGGGCCACATTGACAAAGATGGGGCAAAGAGGCTGTCAATTCAGTTTCTGACATAGACCCTCCCTTATTCAGCATCATGCTGTCACAATGCTCCACAGGGGTTGGGCCCACATTGGAAAGGGGGAAGGAAAGCCCCTATGGCCTGCCCCCTTTCTGCAAGGCCCCCCACTACCACCTGTGGAAGCCCTGATTTCTCCAGGTTACTAGGGACACCCCTTGATGGCCTGGAGAAATTACAGCTTTCCCCAGAGTCTAGAGACTCTGGGTCAAAATCCCAGAGTCTCCAGGAGAAATCCTAGAGACTCCGGGTTTTTGACCCAACGCACCAGGAGCAACCATACCTGTCATGCAAGATGGTACTCTGTAGCCACTGAGGATAGGACTAGAGGGAATGGGCTTAAATTGGAGGAGAAAAGATCTCTGGTATCAGGAAGAATTTGAAAGTCTTTAAAAACAGGTGAAATAAACATCTCTGGGGGTTTAGGTACACGTGCTCCTGCTTAAAGAACAGGGGGCAGACTAAATGACCTTTTAATGAAAGCTGTAAGCCTAAAACTGAAGTCCTATCACTGAAGTCAAATGACTGGGTACAAGCTCATACCTTAGGGACCGCCTTAGGGACCGCCTCGCCCTTCACGCCCCAGAGCGGCTCCTGCGGTCTTCCGGGGGTGCCCTCCTGGAGGTCCCCTGTGTTAAACGGGGGGCCACGATGGAGAGGGCATTCTCGGTGGTGGGACCGCGGCTGTGGAACTCCCTTCCGGAGGAAGCTCGCCTGGCCCCAAGCCTTTTAACATTTCGGCGGAACTGTAAGACCTGGCTGTTTGCCCAGGCCTTTGGGAGGGAGGGTGGGGAGGGGGGGTGTTTAGTCCCCTACCCATTTGTGTTTCGTTCTTGGTCTAGCCCTGTTTATAGTTATATTTATATTTAATATTTAATATTTAGTATTTTAAGTATTTTTTTATTGTTTTGTATTGATTTTATTGTATTTTATGGTTTTAATGATGGAAGCCGCCCCGAGCTGCGTTGCAGGAGGGGCAGGGTAGAAATTTGTAAAATAAATAAATAAATAAAGCTCAAGCCACTACGCTCTATTATTTGCATTAAAATAACATCCAAAGGCTGCATTCAGGACTAGAACCTGTAATGGATTATACTGCCCCAAAAATTGCTGTCTCGGTTTAAAACCAAAACATCCAAAAATCGGGTCATCTCAGTTCTCGATTTTCAGATCTATACCTTCCCACTGAAGTCAATGGGGAAATCTTCCATTGACTTCAATAGGAAGAGGAATCGGGGTCCATTCCTCAGCCTCGGAGGGTGGAGGTGACTCCTGGACTCCCGGAGCCACCAACTGCACTGCCGGCAGGGCTGAGCTACACCACCTCCTCAGCCAGGTGGCCCTTCTCCCCTGCGGAGGTGGCGTGGTCTCCTGGCAGCAGAGCTCTGACTGGCAATATGCCCTGGGAAGAAGGCCTGCTGGGGCCTGGCAGTCCTGCTGCCCAGGGTGCATTGCCGGAGCTCCACAACTTGGAGGCTGGGCCACACAGGAGCCTACTGGTCCTTGTCAGGGCCTTCTTCTCAGGCTGTGCTGGCAGCACGCATGCACAATATGGTCACTGGGGCCCTTTTCCACATGTCCAGCCCTTTTCCATCAGCGTCATTTTGGAAAAGGGCAGCCTTTCTGCGCATGCGTGAAATGGCTCCACGCATGCACCCAAGAGGCTGTCCTTTCCCAAAGACTCCTGGGCAGTCACCGCCACCCTCCAAGGCCCATGGACTGGTAAGTACATGCAGGGCCCTAGGGGTTGTGGGGGCTGGGGGGGAGTCAACACAGGCCTGGGGGTGTATTAGGGATGCAGATTCCCCACCCCCACCCTCCAAAGCCAGAGGATATGGGAGTTTGGGGTGTGTGTGTTTCTGTTCCAGACCCCTGGGTTTTGGTTCTCTCGTTCCCTTTCCATTGAAGTCAATGGGAAGAAAATTGAAACCAAAACAAACCAAAACCGAACTGGGAACCAAAAACCAGAGATCCAAAACAAAAAAAAATCCCAAACCAACTCCCACACCTACCCCTCATGTCCCACCCCTAGCAACTAGGAAGCTTGCCAGTCATTTACGCTGCAAACACCTCTAAGTGTTTCTTTTGTCGTTCATTTGCCTTGGATCTCCTTGCAAATGAGTCATTCAGCAAAGCGATTAGAGAGTTCTTGCTTACCAAGACAAAGCCAGCTCAGCTCAGGCCCTTTAACCTGGTTGAACTGGGCTTGATTTTCCACTTTTGTTAATTTCCTAAGGAGGAAGGAGGATCAAAACTTGAGCAGGTCCCAAGGGAGGAGACAGAGCAGCCATCAGGGAGAAATACCTGAAGGTACTATTTGACAGTACCCCTTCCCATAGGGAACAAAGGCTGCTTGGAGAAGCCCTTGCCAGAGCGGGGAAAAGACTGTCTACCCCTCTGTGTTGTGGGAGAGAGAATGACGTGCACCCTTGCTGGTGGAAAGACTTTAGCCCTGGAGAAAGCTAAACTGCAGAAGTCTTTCTGCAGGGATAAATCCAGTCACATTGGGACCTCGGGGGATGGGGCCCTGTGATTTAAACCATCAACTCCTGGCTTCAGGTGAAATCCTGATTTCTTCAGGAGATCCAGGTATGCACCTGCATAATCCAGAAAAACAGGAGTTTCAGGATGTGTGTCACATTGGAATCGGGTAGTGTGACATGGCTATACTACCCCCTTTGTGTCTCCACTCCCTTTCAAGTGCTGTGAGCACAATGCTTCAAGGGGGTGTAGCCATATCAGAATGGAGCAAGAGGGTCCTTTGCCCTGCCTTCTTTGGGTCAAAGCCTGAGGGAAGGTGGCAAGTGGGTGGTTGCAGGCCCCCATTCCTTTCTGCTTGTGTTGGGTTTCCTTGGGGAAGAAATGCCAGCTTGGCTAGCCTGCGAAGTTTGGGGGTGGTTCTGCAAGGACCTGCAGCTAGTCAGAACTTTGTAGGTTCTGCTATAAGGAGAAAGACACAAATGCCTCTGCTCCCTAATAAACTTGTAATCTAATGGGAGGTTACTACAGGTTTGCAAATTGCAACAAATATCTGTCACACTAGAACGATGGGCCAAATTGAGAATCTTGAATTAGTGCTCCAGAATCTCCATATGGTTCAGGTTCAGATTTCTGGTTCAGATTTTGACCATTATCATTTGGTTTCTGAATTGTAAGGGCACTCCTTTAATCTGGCTTATCTGCATTTGAACTCTGTGGGTGCCCTGGTGAGGCTACCACACCTTGGGCAGCCTTAACCCAGTCTGTAGAGCCAAACCATGCGACGCAGTGCATCATGTGACCGGCTGCCGCCAGATGTTTTCCCCTGCCACATGATGGGGGGAGTAGCTGTCTGCTACGTGCTGCGTCCTCGGGAAAAGTCAGAGGACGTGTCGTGTAGCAGCCTTTATCTCATATGGGGTAAGGCTGAGCAAGGAGCTTCTGCCCATGTGCTGGGGACCCTCCTGTCCCACTGCATGGTGAGCGCCACCGCGGGGCTTTAAGCAGCAGGTGCTGTCGCCTGTCGCGTGCTACCACATCATGGCAGGCAGGAATTTGTTTGGACTGGGGGAGGGAAGCAGGGTGCCCGCTCATGTGACCAGTGCCTCAGTCCACCCTGGCTGTGGCGGGAGCTCCGACAGCAGCCCAGGTGCCTCGGAGGGAGGGGGCGCCCGTCTGCCAGGCTCCCTGTGCTCGGCTTACAGTGTGGCTGCAGCGCTTTCCCACCATGGAGCTGCGCAGGGATGGAACCCGCAGCTTGTGTGGCTGAACCCAATAAGAGCCGTTCTTCTCTTGAGCAGTTGTCATGAGATGATGGCAGTGATATCAGAAGGCATGTAAGAATATTTTCACTGCTCCAGATAGCTAACTTCACCCACATGTGACTGTCACACACCTACGGGCAATTTTTTTCCTCTTTATTGAATATTGCATGAAGCTTTTTTTCCTTATGAGCCTCAAAAGAGAATTCCAGAATGTTTCCTTCAAGATTTTTTTCCCTTGAACGTACCAAAGGAAAAGAATGGCTTGAATTTTCCCTTGCATGAAAATCATTGCTTCCTCGAATACAGCTTTTGATGTAGATACAGTCTGACCCTCATCAAAGTCTATGACCATCATTTCCCTTTATTCTCCCTTTTCTTTCCAAGCTTTTAGCTGTAAGCCTGCTGTGTGTGTGTGAGAATGAGTTTTAACATCTAAGAATACCCTAAAGCTATAAGTACATGAGTGTAATTGACTATTGTCATCTCCTATGGGCCTAGATATCTTTCCTATCTAATCTGATGTCGGTTATTAGGAAATAACTCATCTTTAAACACTTCATCCTAATTATGCCAAATCTAACGAGATGAAAAATATGCTTTATTCACCACATCTTCTGCAGTATCAGAGCAGTCTCCTTTTACATCCACAGCTAGAGGTGGTGACTTGACGCTGTCTCTCAGGCTTTGTCGATGGGTATTCACAGCTGCACAAGTCTCCAAAGCAAGAAACAAAATTCAGAGGCTGATCAACACAGGCAAGATAAAAGCAAAAGATAAAAGGTATCAGATACATAAAGGACACATTTAAGTGGTGGGGATGCTAAAGTCAGTCACAGAATTACATATTCAACACATTATCCTGAGGCCAGATTTATTTATTAATTATTATTATTATTATTATTTTGGGGGGGAATATTCTGAGAGATTAAAAACAAACAGGGTGTAGTTAGATCCCTTTCATAAAAGACTAAGTAATCCCTTAGTCCCTGTCCATAGGGGCACCATCAAAGTCTGGGTAACAGTATATTTTTCAACTCAGCAGCTATGGAACTCATTCACTGCTACAGATTTGCATTTGGGAACCTTTAAATTTAAGGAAATAGTATTTCTATGGAACCTTTAAAATGACAATGGAGAGTAACCAACATAGTGGGTGCTTTTACATGGATCACACCCATGGTTCTGCTCAGCTGCATACCAGAGCGGGCCGTCTGGTTAAAGGCAGTCCACCTTTAAACAGACTCTGGGCAATGCCATAGAGCTGTGGGCAGCAGCCTAGAGCAGCGGCTGATCCACCCGTAGCTCCATGGTGTGGGGGGAGGGGCACCGTGGGGGAGGACTGTAGGCTACGGCAGCACCAGGTCCATTTAAAACAGACCCAGGTGGGGCTGCAATCGGGCAGATGCAGGGGTGCACCCCCAGAGCAGGTCCATGAGTGAGCGCTCCCGTGTCCATCTAAAGACACCCACTGGCATCTTCCCGAGTCTTCAGACACACCAGAAAAAAAAAGAGGTCATCCTAAGATGTCATTAATTCTGAAACCTCAAGGCTGTGATCCACAAGTCACTTACTCTTAAGTAGCCCCATCAAAGCCCTCCTTTGTGCATTATGACCCAAGATGGCAACTTGCAGCATATAAGTGTGGGGACAGCATATAGTAAAAATTTTACACCACAATTCTCATCTGACGAATTTATTGTCATAATTAACTCAAAATGTAAAAATTTAAATATTTATCTTCAGATAGCACTGAATTTGGGGGAGTTTTCACCAGAATGCAGGTCTAATTTATTACAGAGTACACATCTTGTAGGAATTTGCACCAGTGAAAATGCTACCTATTCATCCCCAACATTAGTGTTTTTTTGACCACTTGTCTTGGAGCAAAGAGTGAAAACCAGCCCCTTAGAAGAAAAATGCGGATGTTTATTTACTGTGTATTAGGAAGCATCTGTCCCTTCTAAAAAGTTAAATAGTCTCAGAGGAGTAAAAACTAGAGTGGAAATGAATGTGCCATTTTGTATTCACGAAGCTCATTCAGATACCCGCTCAGATGAACTGTAGCAGCCTGTGGCTGTTCCCCAGAGGTTTCTGCTGGATCCAGCCCCAAATCCCTCAAGTCACACAGGGGCTACTCACTCACAGGGGCTATGCCTCAGGATCAGCACTCTGGCCAGCCACGTCTTGCTGTCCACCTGGGATCAGCATCTTGGTCAGCTCCCACCCAGTCTGCTGGAGCCATGCTCCTTCTCTGCCCCTGGGTGACCCAGTTCAGATGATGGATGGAAGAAAACAGGGCACAAACCACTCAAATGTGAGTGCGTAACATCAGGTTTGCTATGGGGTAGGTTTTTGCTGCCCATGTCGACCCATGTCGTTATTCATGTTTGTTATTTAAATCTTTCGTTTTTGTTTTTGTAAATATTAATTTCATTTTCAATAGAAAAAAACATTTTTAGCTGTATCATTTTTATTGTTCATTATATTTTGATGAAACATGGAGCTATCGTACCTCCAATGGAAGGCATTATGTGTGCCAACTTACAGAAATATTGGATACAGGAATACGATGTTATAAGCAGTTGAATTATATTATTTTGTAAACATCTGCATATACATTCCAGGCTTAACTTCTTTGTCTTCCACCTAATGTGGATGAAACTTGTCATGTTTATACCCCTCCCCAAGTTTACTATTTATGCCAACGTTCAGAAGGATTGGATAAAGGGCCCTGGTGGTATAAGCAATTAATTTATAAATGCATGTCTGACTGTAACATCTTTGTAGTCCAACCAGTGTACATGAGATTTGGCAGGGCTATATCTCACACCTTCAGGATCATCTCTGCCAAATATTGGAAAGATGTGATAAAGGGTCCCAATTTTATAAGCCTGCACAGCATATGCTGAGAATGAGCCTATGCCAGGGATTCTCTTACGTGTCACTGTGGTATAAGATCTGTTTGTGATGCCAATTGGCCAGAAGAAATGTCAACCAAATATCCTCATTCTGTGCTGTGACCACCCAAACCTCTCTTCGCCACTTGTTACTGAGAAGTTGGAAGCATCTATTTAGGAAAGAGTCAATAGAGATTCTCTTATGTCCTCTGTCACAGTGCTGCAGGATGTGATTGTGATGATAATTGGCCACCCTGGATGTGTAAACTATGCCTCATGATTTCTGGGATGCTATCCTCAAAGTCCCAGTTATGTCTCTTGTATGCCCACCTCAGGGCTGCCTCCTATGCCTGCCTCGAAGCCACCACCAATTGGTCTTGTAAAGCTGGAAACATGCAGTAATTGGCCAGTGAACATGTCTGTCAGTCTGTTGGGTTGTTCCCCATCCTTCCTCCTATCACCTCCCTCCTCCTGCCATGCCAGGTGTCTGCTTCTTACTGGCACATGCTGCTATTTATCTGAATGGTCTTCAAGGGGACAAATTCGATTGCTTATAAAATTGGGTCCCTTTATCAAATTGTCCTGTAATTTGTCAGAGATAACAGGGAAGAGGTGTAATAACTTTCTGCCAAATTACTTGTAAGCAGGATGGAATATAAAACTGTTACAGCTGAAAATGTATTTTCAAGTTAATTGCCTTACAGCGATAGCTGTAAGGAAGTTAAATGCACAGCCACTCTCCATTATTTATAAACAGGAGACTGCTGAAGCCCTGAGTTTGAGGAAACCGCTTGAGCTACATTTCTGAAAATGTATCCATCGCTATAATTTGTAAGGACCATCATATGCACAAAGTTTGAAGAAGATCCATCAGGAAAATAAAATATTATGGCTGTTTAAAAGTTAATTGGTTGTGGTCAAAATGCACACATCCTCACGATTTTGAATCATCAATATCTCCTCCCCCTGGATGAGTTGAGCCCCCAAACGTCACAGGCTTGGAGCATGATATCAATAACAACTGCTTTGTAGTATGATACTGATTGGTGCAGCCAAAACTGAGTTATTAATGATTTAAAAATTGGTTCTGCTGGCTCGAACATGTACAGTTGAGCAGCTGCTGACCGGCAAAACACAGCATAAGGAAAGTTACGTGACTCTGCTTTTTAAAATCACGTAACTTTATCAGAAGCCAGCTCCGTCACAAAGACTTTAAGCTCTAGTCAGTTTCATGTCAATTTTGCACTTGCCTCAGAAACAGAGCAAGAGGATGCTCTAGTCAGCTTCATGTCAATTACCCCCCTCGCCTCACTCTGTACTTTTGACTCCCTATAAAAAGTCTGCAACTTTTCATACCGAGTGAAAAGTCTGCAGGTTTTCAAAAGTTGCAGACTTTTGACTCCATACTTTTAAAAGTCTGCAACTTTTGAAAACTTGCAGACTTTTCACTCCTATGAAAATTTGCAGACTTTTCATACAGAATCAAAAATAGAGTCAAAAGTCTGCAACTTTTCATACCGAGTGAAAAGTCTGCAGGTTTCCAACAGTTGCAGACTTTTCACTTGGTATGAAAACTTGCAGACTTTTGACTCCACACTGATATTGGGATGGTTTGAGAACTACAGCCTAAATCCATGATCTTAAATACACTTACAATTGTGTTTTAAGATCACTGTATCATTTGTATGGGCCAAGCTTTGGTTAATTTCTGTGCCTTGTGGTGTGGTCTGTTTGCTGTCTGTCCAAAAGTAACACATGTGCGATATCTAGTTATGAATATCAATCATTACAGCTTTTCTCTAGTGCTCTTTTGAATCTTTAAGGACTCTGCTCTCTTCAGAGAGAGGCAATCCTTTTGAGTCTAATTCCACACAAAAATGGCCCTCAAACTGTCATCCAAACTCCACACTTCAGTGCATACGTCTAGCAAATTTAAGAAAAGTAGAAATCCATAGTCAAAAAGCCTCCGGTTTACAAGAGTTAAGGCTCTTGCAAATTCAATCATGCACTAAAAAGCATGGAAATTACAAGTTAAGGCTCCCACCTTAACGTCCGTGCCATGTTAGCAGTAAAGACATTGTACAGTCTCACATATTGTGCTCACTTACAACTTAGGCTCCATGCAACCACACTTTGCCTTCGTCTTTCAGCCCCAATCCTCTTCCTCTGCAGGTTGGGAGCAACACTGAAGCTGGGGGCAGGAGGGCTTGAGCTGGCCCCTCACCCCCTCCATTACCTCTATTCTTTCATTTCAGTTGGGGCGAATGGGAATTTTTTATTATGGAATACCCAAGTTTTTTTGTTAAATACAAAGCGCCCCTCTGGCCTTGCTCCCTTGCCACCCTGTCGCTCCCTTTCCCCCCCACGACCAAAGCACCCCCTGCCCTCGCTCCCCTGCCTCCCCCACCCCCAAAGCACCCCCTGCCCTCGCTCCCCTGCC
>QEPC01010657.1:1727339-1753973 GCA_003113815.1 Sphenodon punctatus | reverse complement strand
CCCTTGCTATCCTGCCCCCCCACACTCAAAGTGTCTCCCTGCCCTTGCTCCCTTGCTCCCCCACCCTCGCTCTCTGTGTACGCACACACCCCCACACCAGCGTGCACACCGATCCCCCCTGCAGTCCGTTTAAAAAGGGCCTTAGAGTCATAGAGCTGGATAGGACTTCAATGGCCATCTAGTCCAGCCCCTTGCACCGATGCAGGATTCACCATACCCAAACTGCCTGCACTGAAATAGCCACCAACAGAAATCAGAGCCTATAATGACAATAATATATCAGAGCCTATAATAACAATCTGCCATAAAAAGGAGACTGGGAATGGCCAGAGTATAAAAAAACAAGGTAATCTTATAAAAGAAATATCCAGATGTCTCAGACAAATAAGACACATCTATGCAGGGGAAGGCAAAAAACAAAGACACAAAAACCCTAAAGTGTCAAATGCCAGTTTTGAAGGGGGGCGGGGGGAGGGAGGATAACTTCCTGATCCCAAATATGGCAGAGTCAGACCCAGAACATAGGTGCAGAACCCACCAGTCAGCTGTCTGACCTATAACTATAGTATCTAGGAACCAGAACACACCATTATTCCCACCTTCTGGTGTTTTTTTGTTGTTGTTTTTTAAGATTACATTTCTAAGTTGTTTGAACCTTGAACATTAGGTAAAGTGCATAGCTCTCAAGCTCTCTATTTCAGATGCTGAAACTGGCATGCTGCCACATTCCCTCAGTCCAAAATAGTTAGCCCATCAGCATCATCTGACTCATAATTCAGACAAAGGGAGGCAGGATTGACTTGTTAATTTACTATGATCAGAGCCAATAAGAAGAAGTGATAGCATGATAAGGGAGAGAGAGAGAGAGAGAACGCATGAGAGAGAAATTGTTTAGACAGTTCTCCCACAGGGCATTCTCTTGGAAAAAATATCTTCATATCCTGATCCAACCCCTTTCCCCAAAAGGAACTAAATGGCAGAATGCCTGCTTATAGTGTTGTTAGTTAATTGATAACAGAAAAGGAGTTCCTCTCCGTTCAAAGACACCAGGGCTGCAAACCACTTATTCCAGAGTAGCCCCATTTAAGCTCTGTGGGCTTGTAATTGGAGGCAGTCAGGAGTACCTGAAGGATCCAGGATGACACTGGTCTTCTGATATGCCATCTCCAGGGTTCTTTCCAGCTGCTCCTGGCTGTTCACGTGTCATCCTGAGGAGATGGCTTTGCCTTACATCTTCCAGACAATGATCTCCTCTTTCTAGGAGTAGCTCTTGACCATAAACGTCACCATGAACCTCTGTCCCTGGTCCTCAGGCGTCTGTCCGACACGTAATCTCTGTTGTCTTCTTTCTGGAGACAGGCTCACTGGTGGATAGTCGACAGCCCTGGGATCTATGGCCTGCTCCTCCATTTGTCCTGGATCACTTATTGGGTTGGGATCTCCCTTGGTCTTGGCACTCAGGGTGCATGCATACCAGGTGTCTCCCTTGGGGTGTCTCCCACCCTCTCCTGGGGCCTCTCTAACCCACGCTCCTGGCATCTCCTCACAATGCCTCCAGCACAGCCACACTAGTCCAGCAGCCAGGCTCTCTCTGGATGCTCCTAGCTAGGGCTCCTGCTCTCCTAGCCCCCACTAGCTGTCTGATGTTCTCCCAGGTCCCTGTTCCTCCCCCTAGATCTCCTACCCTGAGCTGTGTCTCCCTTTTGCCCTCTACCTAAAGCCTGGTTCTATCCTCCCCTTCTAGGGATGGGGTGATGCTCCTTTCCGGATTCTCAGACCACCTGTGGCTGGACTCAACACTGCCTCTCCCAGCCTTCCCAGGGATCAACGTGCCTCCAGTGGCCCACCACTGCTCTGGTAGATGTGCCCTTCAGCCAGCCCCTGAGTCCACATGAGAGGGACCCAAATCTTCCCCCACACAGGGATGCCCACAGGCACTCAGTTCCAACCTCTGTGCTAGTTTCCACATCCCTAGCTCAAGATTGGGTTAACAACTCTCTGCCTGCTTCCCCTGCTGACCTTGGTGTTTGTTCCATCCATGGCAACTCCCATGCTCCCTGCCATTGCCTTCCCCAAACGGGCTACCCTGGATGTATGCCCAGCCTACTGATGACATGACCTTACCACTTCTGGTTACTTGACCAATACCCACCCGTGGGGCTAATTGGCCCCCTCTGCACTAATTAGCTTGCACTGGGGCCAATTAAACCCCTACCTGGGCTTGGCTAGCTCGGGTCCTGAAAGGACACAGCATCCTACCCCAAGGCTTCACTGGGGCTACTCTGGAGTAAATGATTTGTGGATCATAGTCCAGCTCTAGAGTTCTTGGAAGTTTCTCATGTGTTGGTCACTGAGCCTGGCAGCCAGGTTATATGAAAGGTTCTCTGTGTTAGCCTTTCCTTCTCAAAAATGATTTTAGAAAAGTCTCTTCATGCCTTTTAAACCTCTCCAACCCAAATTTTATTGCAAAATAAACTCACCCAAAGAAAACCAGAAAGCCTAGGATTACTCTTTTGTTAAAGCTTTACCGTAATAAGTGATGGAAACCTGCTTATCTTCACCTCTCTAAACTGGATCCTTCCTTATTCCGAACATGTCTCCTAACCCCTGAAAATCTCAAACACACTGTTCTTTTTTTGTTGTTGTTGTAAAACGAGTTTATTATTGAGTCAAGGCGTATACAAAAGTGTTACAGAGAAAGCATTACCCCTCGACACAGATCGGGGTCCAAATGATACAAGCTATTGCCCTGTCCTCTGTGATCAGCAATACAAACAGGTCTCCATCCCTCCCTCCCCTTCATGTTATCATCTTAGTACTTTTGAAGAATTCTGTAAAACTTCTTATCCAGACACTTCTCTAACCTGGACAAAAAGCATGTCCCCTGAGGTGTCTGGAGCAGATGGGTTTTCTTGTAATTGTCATGTTATTTTGGATGAATACCCTACCTTTTCCAAAACAGCTCAGGGCAGTTTAATTAGCATATCAAAACAAATGCAGACAGATTACATTAACTACGTTACACCGAGTGCAGAATACAACTGTCTGCCTTTTCTTAGGGGTGGATTTTGGGGAGCACATCACACCGTTTCAGAGTCTGCACGGGCTCCCTATAGCATTCTGGGCTCATTCAATGTGCTGGGTTTGACCTACAATGACCTGGCCTCACATATCTGAAAGACCGCCTCTCCCCATATGCGGTACCACAGCCTCGGAGGTCTGCTGGTAGCATTCTTTTGCACATACCATCTGTTCATCAGGTTCATACCGTAAGGGTGCACAGACTTTCTCAGGTGCTGCCCAGTATTGTGGAAGTCCCTTCCCATGGAGTTTCATTAGAGTTTGAGCCTGCTCATCCCCCAGAGGAAATGTAAGACATTTTTATTTGGCCAGGCATTTGGCAAGCAAGGATAGGGTTTGAGGAGATTGGAATAAGGGCTTAGGATGAGAGAATTTAATTTGTGTGTTGTAACCCACCCTGAACTCTTGGGATAGGGTGGGGTAATAAATAAATAATATGAGAAACCTGCAAACCCCCTTCCTGCTGACAATAAAAACTAAGCAATAAAATACAATTAACTACATGCACTCTCACTCCCCTGCCTCTTACCCAAGTCACCACCCTGACAGAGCCCCCAATGGTTCTAGGCACTACAAAATTAAAAGAAGGCATTTCCCCCAAGAGATGACAAGCTGACACCAGCCGAGTGAGGGCTAGCTATAGGCAGGACCTCATGAAATCTGCGCTGCTGCAATTGCAGAATTTTTTGCAGAATTTGGCATTTGGTCAAACTGTTGCAGAAATTGTCTCTGGTAGAATTATAGCCTGCGTGAAAAGCACTTTGAATGGGATGCCAGCTCTGTTAACTGATGGCATTTATTCTAGGGCAGAGGTTCCCAAACTGTGTTGAAGACCCCAAGTGGGTCACTCTGCAGCAGTTCATGTTCCCCTGCTGGAGAGAAGAGCCCCACACTGAGAGGTCCACATGGTATTTTATCTTTTTATGACATGAGATGTGATGTCCAAAAGAGATGGAATGGCATGCAGGG
This sequence comes from Sphenodon punctatus, assembly GCA_003113815.1. Lineage (NCBI taxonomy): Eukaryota > Metazoa > Chordata > Lepidosauria > Sphenodontia > Sphenodontidae > Sphenodon > Sphenodon punctatus. Next base: position 1,749,923 of record QEPC01010657.1, on the reverse strand, counting down.
AAACTCATTTGTTTAATTGATTAATTTGTATAACTTATTTTACTCACAGAATTTGGGTTTCCTGTTTGTGGAACATGGGGGGAAATTGCAGAAAGTAAGGGCATGGATAGGTTGTTGCAAAGTGCTGCTGCTGGATCATGGTGGCATCGGGCTTTACTCTCCATCTCTCTCCTTGAGGGTAAGGCTATGAACGGGGGTGCTTTTTCCTTCCCAGAGGTGTCTCTTTTTCTCTCTGATGCAAATCCTTTTTCTTCCCCTGTCAAAAAGATGAGTTCCTCCTCCCCATCTCCTCCTTCCTCCAAGGAATGGCAACAGCAAGCAAGTTCTCTTTTCTCTCCATCCTCAGACATTTCTCTCCTCACCCCCTTCTGCCCTCTCCCACTTCTCCCCCGTAGGAGCGGTCTCCTTTCCTAGGGCAGAGAGTGGACACTATGCTTATGCATTTCCCCTCTGCTGGTGGAGAAGGGCAGCTCTCTTTTCATACATGCATACCCATTACATGGGACAGGAAGACTATTACTAGGGCAAGAAAAGTCAGTGTGTACGTTTGCCTCCTATCTAATTTCCACTTGGACAGTTCAAAAACTGAGTGCAGATCTGTGGTTCTCAGAACCCACATGTCTTTGCAAACACTCCCTCTCCCACACCCCACCCTACATCCCCATGTCTCTAGATACAGTTTCTGCCCCTCTCCACCATCAAATCTGCACCCGATCCCCCTGCACCCAACCCTATATATCCCAGCTTGCTCCTCTGCTCTACAGTCCCATGCTTCTCCCTCTCCCTGCTATATTTGTTTTATCAATTGAGTGAGTCTTAATGTTAGGCAATAGGTTAATTTATATTTGTATAAATGTACACAAACAGGTCATCCAACAGCAACTAGTGTACAGAACACGGTGGCAGCCCTTAGCCCAAGTTCCTGCTCCCTGGAACCTGCAACCCTGGCCACTGGAGGGCAGCGGGAGAGGAAAACTTGGTGTGTCAGCTGAAGCCTCCATGCAAACACCTGCTTGTGGAGGTGGTTGGGTTTTCCTGGGGGAACGAGCTGGTGTGCCAGCTCTAAGCTGGCAAGACTGGCAAAAGTGGCTTGGGCCAGTGGGGGCATGGGTGTGCCAGCTGTAGCTGTGGAGATAGCTTGGGACTTTCCTTGGAGGGCAGGAGTGGCATTGGTGTGAGGTTGCACCTACAGGCTGGGGAAGCTGGTGGAAGTGGCTTGGGCAGGCTTCTTCTGGATGCCAGTGAGGGAGATTGGCATGCCAGCTCCATTCCCCATCAGTGCCTGTTTGGGGAGGTGGCTTGGTATTCCCTTGGAGGGTGTAGGGAGAGTATTGGTGTGCCATCTCTATGCTGGAACAGCTGGAGATCCAGGCTGGGGAGGGTTGTAAAGGCAGCTTAGGCTTCTCTAACCTTGGAGGACAAGGCTCCGCTAGCTGGGGAGTGCTGTACCCGGTAGCTGGACCACTAGCTGGGGAGTGCTGTACCTACAGGCTGGAGAAGTAGCTTGGGCTTCTCTTGGAGGTCAGTAGGTAGGGGGTGGGCATGGGTGTGCCAGCTCCAGCCCCCACTGAAGCTTTTTTGTAGAGGTGACTGAGTATTCCCTTGGAGGGTGAGGGGTGTGTGCCTCCGGGCTGAGGAGGTAGTTGAGACGTCCTTCCCCTGGAGGCCGGTGTGGGAGGTGTAGGTGTGTGCACTGCCGGGTCCACCCCCACCAAACCCCGCTTGTGGAGGCGGCTTGGGCTTCCCTGGAGGGGATGGGCTCTGGCTCTGCCGCCTCGCCCAGTGAGAGGAGGGCGGAGCCTCGGCAGCTAGCGAGCCGCTGCCAGCCCTCCTGCCTTAGTCAGTCCCAACCTACTCCGCGGAGTTTGGGGAGCATGCTAGAGAGAGCGTCCGCTCCGGCGGGAAGAGTGGCCAGACGGGGCTGCCTTCTCCCCTAGCGCCCGGAGGCTGCGGACATCTTCCTCAGGGGGACTTTGAGCCCCTTCCATGAGGTGGCTCCCTCTCCCGGCGGTGGCTCGGGGTGGATGGAAGGCGGGGAGAGAAGGCGGGGAAGGCGGCTGCCTGCTGCCCGTTGCTGCCCCCTGAGCCCGCGCGGTGGAGCATGAAGCACCATGGTGTGGTGCGACCGTGGGGTTCAGATGCTGCTGACCATGGTGGGCGCCTTCGCAGCCTTCAGCCTCATGACCATCGCCATCGGCACCGACTACTGGCTCTACTCGAGCGCTCACATCTGCAACGGGACCAACATCACCACCGACGAGACCCAGAGTCAGCAGCCCAAGAAGGCGAAGGGGGACCTCACCCACTCGGGGCTCTGGCGGATCTGCTGTATCGAAGGTAGGGGCTGGGAGGGGGGAGGAGGCAGCAGACAAAGGACTTTTTGGGGTGGGTGGGTGGGTGGGTAGAACTTCCCCGCTGGAGAGAAGGCTGAGGAGCAGCTCCAGCTTGGAGAAACATAAAATTGTAGGGTTGGAAGAGACCTCAAGGGTCATCTAGTCCAATTACTTGCTCCAGGGCAGGAGAAGAGGGTGTGTGCGTGTCTGTCTCAGTCTCCCAGCTGTGGCTGGACTCCGAGTTGGTACCTCTTCTTTGATACTGTCTAGGAGGAGGAGGATGTTGCCTTGGCAACTGGTATCTCTCCGATTGCTATGGGAACCGGACATAAGGAGGTGATGCCTAGCCCAGGATGGCTCTCTTTCACTCCAGCCTAGCTGTTATTTAGATGCTGCCCTTCTCCCGGGCAACTTGATTCACTCCGCTGGAAGGAACACAGTAGCTTTGGGGTTAGTTCCTAGCATTGGGGAGAGCTGACTTTTCCCTCAGTGAGTGTGTGAACGAGACAGACAGAGGAATGCAAGTTTCTCTGTCCCTCTTCAGACTGGCACATCTGGGGCTTGTGAACAAGGGAAAATATGTTGCTGTTATTAAAGCCCCTGTTGCATTGTATTCACACAGCCACGCTTAATACCTTGAAAAGGCGATAGACTGAATGATGGAACCTGAAACAATAATAAAATAGAGAAGTGTTTGGATAAGGGGCATTATAGTAATGCAGTATATTTAAAGAAGTGGGTGGCATAAGACGTGGTCAGAATAAAGAAGGAACCAGAGACACACAAGTGGGTTTGCCTGCAGACTGATCTGTAGAAGGCTCAGGTAGCAGTGATAATAAAGGAGCACTCAGGTGCTTACAGGATATGGTACAATAAGCCATGAAAACCTCCACAGATGGGAAGCAACATCTGTCAGCCAAGTGCACAAAGCACCCGACTGTGGGAAATAAACACATTTTAGGGAATGCCATGCACATCACAAGCAGGATTCCTGCATGCGCTGTAGCCTGGACTTGCTGTGGCACTGAGCCCTCTAACCCAGCTGGTTAATAGCCCACCTGTGTGGAGAGTTAATACAGACTCGGCAGCGATAGATAAGGGAGAAGCTTAGAGGAAAAGCTGTTGACTTTTGCTGGCACTTCTTTTTGACTCCTAGGGGTGAAGGGGGGAGGGGGGGAGAAGGAGGAGGAAGGCTGGAGTCTTTCTTTCCACACTAATGCACTTGGCATATCAGCTTCAGTGCACCTAATTCAATCAGCACAACTTAGCACACATGAACTTTACAAACCAGGTTTTCCGGCTTATTCTAAATGACAGACAGCTCAACACAGACAAGTCCAGCAAGAGACCTGCAGTTATATTCCATTGTGTTTTTTCTTCTTCTTCTAAAGGAGGCTGTGCCATTCTAGAAGCACCTTTTTACTCTTGTTTTGCCCATAATTTTATCCTCTGTGCCAGGACTTAAAGGCACAACGAGGGCGATCATTTCTCTTTTGCAATGGCAACATCTAAATACCTGCGGAGTAAATTATTTGGGTAGCAGTCTGCAATATGCACAGTAGTTCCACAATAAAAAGAACTGCATTTCAAGTAAATGAAAAATAGAAGGAATAATGCAAACTCAAAATCTGGCATGATTTTCTTTGAAATAATATTTCTTCCTCTTACAAATCCTGAAAGAACCCTATCATATGACTTTTTAAAAAAATTGCATCTAAAAATGTGGGTCAATATTGAGAGATGCTGAACTGATCATGGGATGTGCAGCATGTCCTCATTTCCCCTTGGAGATGATAGGCCAAATCTTGAGTTCCTTGATGAGCCTCTTATTAAGAACTCAGGGTTTGCCTTCAGTGGGAGAGGAGGTTGTTCAGCCCCTTGCAGTACACTTTGCAGGACTGAACCCTTTGTATCTATGGGGAAATCTTGTCCCCATTGAAGTCTATGGCAAAAATCCCATTGACTTCAATAGAGACAGGATTTTACTCCCAGTCTTTAAAGAATCTCACAATAATCCAATTGAAACTGCAGGGAGTTATATTGGTTTCACTGAGAACTGTGTTTGTACAAAACTTTTTTTAAAAAACTGTTAAACTCTTGGAAGCTGGGCAAATACTGCAAATAAAATATCCACTAATACATGTGCATACTCTTAAATGAACTCACTGAGGCCATAGTTATGCTTTGCTGAGGTTTGCTTTCAACTAACATTTGTGCAATTAAATTTATCTTAGGCAGGTGCTTGTCAAAAGCAAATTTTGAAATTTCCTGTCACAGAATTTTTGCTAATGAAGTGGATCTTTCATGCACGCTCATATATTCAAAGACCTGAAGCAATACCACTTCACATATTGAGACAATGACAGCTAAGCAACATGTCGTGAAATTTAGAAACCTGTGATCAAATCACAAGGTAAAATTTTGGAAGGTATTAGTCAAGGAAATCATTTGGAGGAATCATTCTCTGTTCACTGATATTCCATAAGCAGAGAGAGAGAAAATTTTATCAGGCGAATTAGTTGGTATGGGTTAGTCACAATTCCCCAAAGCCTTCTCTTTGAGAGTATATGCAAAGGTACATAAAAATATTCAAGTCTGAAATCATACTGTGATATTTTGGTTTCAGAAGGGGTTTCAATTCTTTTTTGTTACAAAAAGAAAATAGCAAAATCAATTATAAAAAAATACAGAAAAAAAGTTGTCTGACCTTCCAAAACTATAAACCTTGAATGGATCGTTTTAAAATAAAGCCATAACACACAACATTGTAATTCAGCTGACCCAGACACTGCAGAAATGTTTTAGGTTACGTATGTTCATGTATAATTTAAATAGTCTAGTTTGAAGGCCTGTTTTTTTAAAATAATCATTATAAAAATCCATTCCATTTGTTAACCAGTTTTTAATACCAGTTCACTTTTGCACTTGCTTCACAGATGTATCTTTATGTATTAAATCTGGAAATTCCTTAAACTGCATGTTAAATTGGTATTGACTTAAATAAAGAACTACAAGTAAGTGTTTTTGGGTCAATTGAAATTACCTATTCCAGCATTTGTATCATCTATCCATGAAATGTTTTGCTGCTGTTTTCAGACTGTTTAATATGAAGACTTTTTTAAAAAAAGGTTCCAAACTCTCAAGCTGCAAATGAGAGTGATAAGAGAGATTGCAGCAGCTTTTGCTGAGTTGGCTTCTTTTTGTAGTGTATTTCTGTGTTTGACATAAATGTTATCAGTTCAGTAAAGATAATAAATTCTTTCTCTTGGTTGGGATTCTGTTTACACTGAAGTCCTGTAGTTCCAGTTAATGCTATAAAGCTTCAAGTCTAACACTTTTTGAATCTTAGACTAATTCCTGCTTTTTTGTATACCCAAATTGGGTCTTTTATCTGTTTTTAAGGGGATGCAGTTGGAAAGACATTAGGTCTTTGCTTGTTTTAAACAATAGCTCCATTTCTCCCAAGGGTTTTAAGCATTGATTCAGCTGCTACTGAAAGAGTAAATTACTGCAAGTTTAATCAGCAATAGGGGGCTTGCACCAGCAGTGGAGGTTTCAGCTTCACATTTCTAGGGGCTGCTATGATGAAGATTCTTGGGGTTCCGTCTATCTGGCAGACACCCCAACTGTCTCCAAACCAGCTGTGACTCAGGGTGTTTTCAAACAAGCAAGGCTTGGGAGGGCTGCTGAGCTACAGAACAGCCACTCGGGTGGAGTGCATGGGGAGGGATTCTAATGGGTGGCTCCCAGTTGTGGCTACTGCGGCAGCTGCCTCAAACTCCCCTGCCACAGACCATGGGGGAGGGGGACGTGCACCTGCTGGCCTTTGAAACTGTCATGTCCCAGCAGTGAGTGCTGGGGAACCAGGCTCTCCAGTGCCCGCGGCCAGTTCCTGTGACTTGCAAAGGCCGTGCCACCTGCCCACAGTGCTTTTGAGCAGGGGACCTGTCTGCTGGTGTGGCTGGCCTCCCCAGTTCATACGGGCAGGGAACATGTGGGTGCTCATTGCCATGCACTTCTTCAGCTTCCCCCACATGGGGCACTCTGGATTTTTTAGCAGTGCCCCATGAGTGGGTGCTGCATGGCTCACGAGAGCATGCATTTCTCCCATTCCACCTTCAGATGGGTGGTTGGATGAGTGGCTATTGGGTGGCCCTGTGTGGTAGTTATCTAGTTTAAAAACACCCCCTGTTTACCCACTTGTAGACTCCAATGGCCATCACGGAAGAGCCAATCTACAAGTATAAACTCAGTCAGCTTTATCCTGGAAATGGTTTTGTCACATAAAATTTATAAGCTGGTCAGACTTGTCTTCATATAGAAACTGAGAATTTCTCTAGACTCTCACTGTTCATATATTTACCTAGATGGGCTGCTTATTATAGCTATATCCTAAATCATAACTCCTACTCGTTTGTCACTGCTGCCCTGCCCAGAATAACTTTTGCCATCACCATCCTCTGCACTCAGTATTTTAGCACCAGCTGGCAACACACAGACCCCTAAGTCACATGCTCTACTCCCCCCCCCCCCAAGATCAAATGCTACTCCACACCATACACAAATGCACACACACTGATGAACATGTGCTGGCCACAAGGATTATGGAATAAACGTTATGGACAGAAAGAAGGCTTGAGTAAGGGTGATTTCAGACGATACGGGGCCCTTTGGCCCCGTACCGGAACCACCGGCTTCGTTCCCCACCGGGGTCACCCCGTAACGGCACAACAGACGTGCCGGGGGGATCCCGGCGGGGAAAGTGGGAGGGGCCAGGGCCGCGCGGCACAACGTGCGGCCGCACGGCCCTGCCCCCTCCACGCACCCCGCCGCCCGCCCTCCGAGGAGACGGGCGGGCAGCGGGGCCAATGCGGCTGCCGCGTCCGGCCGAATGTGCCACGGCCCGGGATGTGACTTTTCGTTGGTCACGGCCCGGGGTCCGTTTGACCACGCTTCCCGGGACCTTACCCCGGCTAGCCCGGGAAGCGTGGTTCAAACGGACTCCATGTGGGGATTCACCGTGGCCAACATCTGGCGCACCGCAAACAGACGTTCGAGACACGGTGACCACAGGTGGGTATTCACCGTGATCTCGTAACGTCTGAAGACACCCATTGTCATGTATGGATGAAACTTTCATGCAAAAACATAGTTGCAAAACTATTTGCAACAGTGATGGTGAGCTCATTGCCGTGGGATGATGGGAAGGCCAACAATTGAATTACAAAAGGGTTAGAAATATTCCTGGAGGATATTGGGTGAAAACAGACATGACACTAACCACCCTTTACCCACCTTTGGTGGTCATTTATGAATGGGTATTTTCAGACGTTACGAGATCACAGTCAACCACGGACAATCCCCTGTGGTGGCGGATGGTCCCATAACATCTGGTTGCTCGCCGCCAGATGTTCACCACGGTGAACCACCAGCGGTGAGCAAAATAACCACGCTTTCGAGGATGGTCCGGGCACCATCTCTGAAAGCGTGGTTAATTGAACCACGGCCTGGAATCGGCGGACGGTAACGTCTGTTACCGCCGATTCCGGGCTGTGGCCCAGACCCTGGGATGGAATCGGGTGCAGCGGCCAAATTGGCCGCTGCGCCCACCCGTCTCCAGGAGGGCAGGCTGCTGGGGGAGCATGGGGGGGTGGGGCTGTGCGGCCGCACATTGCACCGTGCAACCCCTCCCCAGATTTTGTCCGGGAATCAGAAAGGTGATTTTGTGACGGGGCCAATAGGCGCCCCGTCATGTCTGAAATCACCCCATGTTTCAGGGCTGCATAGGGCACCAATACAGCCCTGCAACATGCATAAATAACCACCAAGGGTGGTTAGCATCATGTCTGTTTTCACCCAATGTCATCAGTAGCTATTAGCCAAGCTAGTCAGAAAATGCATCCCCACGCCCAGGGTTTCCCAAAATATCTGTCATTGCTGGAAGTTCAGATAGAATGACAAGGGATGGGTTGTCCAATAACTGACCTGTAGCTTCTTGTACACTTCTCTGTAGCATCTGGTGCTGTCCACTGATAGACACAGGATACAGGATTAGATTGACAATTGGTCTGACCCAGTATGGCAGCTTTCATGAACAATCATGCTAAGGTACATTCTCATTTTCACAGATATTCTAATGAACAGAAAATATTTGCTTGTACAAATGTTTATGACGAGTGAGTAAAAAGAGATTGGCAACCAATCTGATGCCATCGAAGCAAGTTCATGGGTCTCTCAGATGGATAAATCATGTCTATGTTTTCCAGTATTTACTCCACAACAGTTGCTACTTTTAAATCACTACCAATGGCCACAGATTTGTTACAAGTAAAAGGACCACATCATCAAACTCTAATGCAGAGTTTCCTAAACTGTAGGTTTGGACCCCAAGTGGGGTCACACCACCTGCAGATAGGGCCACTATTCAAATTGATATTTGATATATTCTTCATGTATCTCTTACTGAATGGGGTCATAGGATTATATTTAAACCCGAAAAAGGGCTGATGGAAATCTAGTGTTGTATCAATTTGATATCACATTTGAATGCTGCCAAGGACTATATCTTACACATGCAACGGATAGACTTAAAACTCGAATAGGCCATCTTTAAAATCTACAATATGAGCCTGTACTCAACCTGTGAAAGCAGACAACTGCATGTTACCTCTGCGTACGCATACAGCAGTCCGTGTAGAACAGCTTGCATACGTATTGTGCGTGCAATAACTCTTTTGTTGAGCAGTGTGTATATTTCACAGGTATGAATTAGGGCTGGAAAAATAAGCCCCTGAATCTCTCCATTAAACATACTTTTAAAGGGCTTTTTTGAAAATCAGTCAAACTTTTTATTGTCTTCCAGTCTGCTTTTTCTTCTGACTTTCTCTCTGGCCGTCCTCCTAAGAGCAAAATGTATTCCTGCCTTCCTTCCTTTACCTTCATGATCTTAAAGAGTTCATGCTGCCTGCTTTGAACATGGTTCTTGCATAGCCATAGCCAGTATTCTCCTTCTTGTAGCAGTCTGAGCAGTGGAAATTGCCAGTATACATGATTTTAAACGCATCCTTCCTTTTTCTGGCATTTAGCTTTCTAGGAGCTCCTGAGTTTAAAGGAGCTTGCAGGGAAACAGAGTTAAGATCTCTTCCAAATTCTGCTTGCAGATCAACAAGCTGTGTTATAAATCTGCTGGCAGAGACCCTGCACTGTGCTACTAATTTCTCCTCCTTAAAAAGCATGCTTCTTCCCTGCACCCTTGTGATATATGTGATGGTAGATCTCCAGATACATCATGGATTTTTTTTAAAAAAAAACTTCACAGTCCTGTATGAAAATTTGAAACAGATTTATTAGGTACAGTTTACCCATGAGACTTAATGAATTAATTTGCTATCCTCAGCTTGATCAGGTGTGTAGACGATAGCTTGGAGCAAGTTATGGATCCCAGTGCAAAACCTGGATCCTGAGGGCGGCTTATGCCTTAGTGACACTCATTAGCAGCTATAAGCCAGTGAATACATATCTGTACGTCAGCTGTTAAGCTTTTTCATGTGTGGGAAACATAATGTGGATGATATATTACTTATTTAACTGTTTCAAAATGTCATGTGCAAGAGGAGTCAAGGATACAACTGATGATTATTGTATGTGAGGCAGATGGATACACAGTACACATACACACACAGCTATTTTGTGATGATAGTAGTCCCAATCAGGATCTAAGAAATTCAGACAAATACAAAGCTGTATCATCTTGTTAGTCATACCCATTTCTTGATGACATGGATTCCACGGTATCCACAAGCTATTGATTTCATATAATTGAATGATCTATACTATATGTTGTAAGAAAGTGGCTGAGGAAGCCAGTCTCGATTAGTCAGACAAAGAGATGTAGAGAATCACAAGGAAGAATTGTTTGAGCTCTTTTATTGAGTAAGATATGATATTTAAACATTGACCTTGATCCCACAGGGTCGGAGTTCTCTTAACCACATTCAAAAGAGGAGAGGATGTTAGGAGTAGGAATGTATCTGTAGCATTTGAGGGATCCATTCCATGATCCTAGCCAATATGCAGAAGAGTCCTTTGTTGGTGCCAGATCCAGAGTCCATCCCACATTTTGCACTGGATGGAGTTGGAGGGGGCAGTCTGGCTGGAATAGCCAGCAGCTGGTTGAGCTGTGTTAAACTGGGAGCAACAGAATAAAGCTGCCTGCCTTATTTTCGTCCAAGAAGACTGCCATTTATCTGATGCACCCTGGGACACAACAGTATCCTACCTAGAGATGCATGGAGATATATACAAAAAGAACAGTACAAAATGAGGGCCAGAAAAAGATCTGTTCCTCTCTTCTTCCCCACCCTATTATTGTCCCAGTGCCTCCCCTCTGCACTTGCTGGAGCCAATCATTATTTTACAGCACTCCAAAATCTGCTAGGTGACTTACCACAAATGCATGAACCCAGATTGCTAGCATGTAACACAAGTTGTAACAAATGGGTAAGCAGTATATTAGCAGTATTATTTAGGTTGGTGGTCAGTGCACTGGGCAGGGATGCAGGAAGTTTAAAGGCAGTTCCTGGCTTTGCTGTAGACTTTTTCTGTATAAGCTCCAACAAGTCAGTTAAGCTCTCTGCCTCACAGTTGTACATTGATACAATGGGGATAGTAATACTCTATCATTTAGTTAGATCAGGAGTGGGGAGCCTCAGCCCTGAGGGCCAAATGCAGCCTGTGGTTAGTTTTTATTTGGCCCCTTTCCAGGTCCTGGATCAGAACCCTGGATGCAATTTCTACCCCCAAACATTGAAAGACTGAGCTCCAAGGAAGGGAGAAGAGATGATGGCATGCGGATAATGATAGGGAACAGATCCATGGCACAAATGCATAATCTGGACCCTCCTCTCCCTGAGCACATTACTTAAGCACCCTCACCCCAACTCCTACAGAGCTCTCTGAGATTGTACTCATTTTCAAAGCGGCCCCTGGGAGGGAAAAAGTTCCCCAACTCCTGAGGCCATTTTTACATACCCCCCCCCCCCCGCTCTGGGTGTGCGGGAGGGTGTTCCACCGGTGGGGGCATCCATGAAAACGGTGCGGCAGTGTGTGTGTGTTCTACTGGTGTTCGGCCACATGAACACCACGGGTGGTGGATGGAGGTGCGTGCACACTCCCAACGCACACCCATCTCCACCCGTCACCCACCCATCTCCACCCACGGAGCCATCTGGAAAAAAAAAGCGGTGGCTCGGTGGGTGGAGATGGGTGTGTGTCCGTGGAAAAGGATACACACACCTCCACCCACGTGGCAGCACACATATCCACCCACCCACCTCGGCCTGAGTTAAATTCTAAGGTCTCTAGGGCAGGGGCATCTCTTCTGTGTTTGTGCAGTGCTTGGCACAATGAGTTCTTGGTCTGAGCAGGAGCTGCTATAGCAGAAATGATAACAGGGCAGAGACGGTGAGATGAGTGATGCAAATGAAATGCAGTTTCTTTGGGAAGGGGTGTATTGCAGTATAGAGGAATCTTTTATAATTTTTTGATTTAAATAACTTTTTCTTATGAAGATAAGAAACATATTTTGGTCACCAACATTCTGCTATTGTTCCTTGAGCAGAAATCTGCTGGAAATTTCCATTGATGCTTGCAGAGATCCCAAAGACTAGATCTGAACCATTCATAACCCAGTTCTTCTCTCTCGGATCTCCTGTAGCAATCGGGCTGCCCCTTTGTAGGGTCCACAATTGGAAAATGTACACTAGAGTTCATTGGCTGCAATCAGTGAACCACTTGCTCTGGAGTTGCTCCATTGAATCCCTACATGCTTCAGTGGAGCAACTCCAGAGTCAATGGTTCATGGACTGTGGTCCTTATGCCAGTGAAAAGCCAGCTGGGGTGTGAAGAGATTTAGGCCATGCCTAGTTGTTTGAGTGTATTTATTTTGTTTAAAATTTATTTACTGCCCTAGCCCGATGGGTCAGCGTGACTTACAACAGCATAATAAAACAAATATAATCCTCCCACATTATCCCCATGCTTGTTCTCCCCTTGCACCAAGAGATCTTCCAGGTTTTCAAAAACCACGGCCATGGGCTTTGGCCTTGCATCCCAAACAGCTGCCTAATGGACAGTGCTCTCAGGCATTGTCCTTTGGCAGCCACACACAGGCAGCTGCCTGCAGTTCTGCATCTTTGTCAGTACCTAAGGGCAGAGGCAGGAGAGTATGGCCCAGCAGCCACAGCAGTGAATGATTGCTTTCCCTGTCTCCTTTATTGCGCTACACAGTTATGACTCGCCATCCACTGTTTTGAAAACAGGTGCCAAGGAAACAGTAGAATAGACCAGAGAAATGTACATGACTGCTTCTCTGTGTAGTGTAAAATATTGTCTCGGTGGACGTACAGGAGGATTTAGAAAGATGCTTTGTTTCAGTAGTTCCTAAACTGAGGCGAGGGGTCACTCTCCTCCCCCACCCCGCTTCCCTATTGATATTTTATACATTTTGCATATCTGGGGTCATGGGATTGTATTTTAACAGTGTGCTCCTCCATTGGGATAGCATGTGTGTTGGCGGTTAGAGAAGATGTGAGCCTCGTTAAAGTGAGTGAGACTCGAAACCATGCTAACTGGTGGCATGTGTGCTACCCTGCTGGAGAGTTGTGCTGCCCATGCCCATTACAAAATGGGGTGACACCAGTCAAAAGTTTGGAAATTACTCTTTGCTTACTTTGTGCTTCTCTGGCAACAAATCAGAAATGCAGGTTAACTGAACAGTTAAAGTTGGATATTCAGCAGCATTGCATACTGTATGGCGTGATCTTCGGGCTGTCTAATAGTGGCATGAATCCTTAACCCTTCAGTGGGACGGTGATAACACTAAATATGAATGCCTACGCTGAACAGCTGGAGGATCACGCTAACTGTGGGTGTTTTCAGACGTTACAGGGCTGCTTGGCCCCGTACCGAAAACAATGAATCCATCCCCCGCCGGGGTGACCCTTCACGCCATATCAGACGTGCCGGGGGATCCCGGCGGGGAATCTGGGAGGGGGCGGGGCCGCGCGGCGCAATGTGCGGCCGCACGGCCCCGCCCCCTCACGCTCCCCGCCGCCCGCCCTCTGGGGAGACGTGCGGGTGGCGGGGCCAATGCGGCCGCAGCGTCTGGCCGAATTCGCCACGGGCCGGGATCCCGCCGGGGATCCCGGGCCGTGGCGCCCAGCCAGACGTTATTTTTTTTTGGTTCTCACTGGGGATCTCTTTCACCACGCTTCCCGGGACATTCCCCCGGCTAGCCCGGGAAGCGTGGTTCAAATTGACCCCATGCGGGTATTGACCGTGGCGAACATCTGGCGGCCGCCAAACAGACGTTCGAGACACAGTGACCACAGGTGGGTATTCACCGTGGTTCACTGTGATCTCGTAACATCTGAAATCACCCCCAGTCTCAGAGTAGCCACAGCATTTCAGTGACTGGCTCAGAATCTTGTCTGAACATAAGCAATGCATAATCAACCCTGTCATAAATAGTCTGTCCCCCTCATAAGGACTATGAAAGTGTTGACTAGCATTCATTGAAACTTGGAGCTTTATTTTTTTGTTGGAATTGTGAGACTTTTTTTTTTGTTGGAATCTAGCATTTTCCTGAAAAAGAAAATGTTCACTTCGTTGGAGTCTTTTTTTTTTTTTTTTTTTGTCTGAAAACTGTTATCCACATTTAATTTTCTCACTTCTTAAAAACTGAATTTATCAAAACTCTAAATTGGAGTTAGCAAAAACTGATTATTTTCCTTTTCACAATGGAAAAATATCAAAAACTGGGGTGTGGGGATCACTTTTGGGGGGAAATATTTTGAGAAACTATGAAAAATGATGAGAAGTGAAAACGTTTCATTTTGAGTACTTTAAAATAGAAATATTATATTTATAAAATTTGCTATTAATAATAATTTTTGAACAGCTGTGCCGGCACCACATTCTTCAACCAAGGCTGGTTGCCCACATGCTGATTTACACGTGGGATTCTATTTCATACAAAATTAGAAATAACGTAAGATTCCTGATGGGCTGCATGCCCACGTTATTTCCCCCCCAGTGTTTTTCCCCTCATGAAGTCACCTGACCTTAAGGGATCTTTTAGAGGATCGATGCACACCTTGTAATGTTCACGTAAATTACATTCATGTTTAAATCACCCCATGCACACATTCCAATCTCCCCTAATACAGAACTTACCCCATGCACACATTCCAATCTCCACTAATACAGAACATGCCCTGATATCCGTGATGAAACTTACGTTAATTTCCCTGCTACATGAGTAAAGGCGCATGTACAAGTTACAAAATATCATATAAGATACAAAGTAAAGTGAAATTGTGTAATGTGGGGAAGCAGGCCAAGTTTAGTGAAAAACTTGAGAATAAGACAAAGGAATTCCATTGCTAATACTGGAGTGTGTCTTTCTTTCTCCTGAGATGGAGACAAAGTAGTTTACATCTGAACTACTTTGTCTCCATCGCTTACTTTGGGACCAAGACAGCAACCACTCCCTCTCTCTAATTTTTTTTTTTCTTATGGCTTGTATTTTTTACACTCTGTGCCAGGACCTCCTAGTCCTTACATGCTATATGGCTTGTTAAAATAGGATTGATTTATGTAGTCCCGTCTGCTCACCTCCCAAGTCTCCCCCCACCCTCCAACCTATGCTGTCCTTTATTTCTTCCAGTAGCCTGTTCTCCTGCTTTCCCCAAAATACATTTCTTTGTTTCTTCTGGTTAGAGGACATGGACACTCAGCGGAAGAAGTGGCTTTGGTCCATGTTTTCATTCTGAATGGCCTTCTGAATTAGGCCCTTTTCACATAGACACTCTAACACTGATAAAATTGGTGTTACATTTTATTATGCATGTTGTAGGACTGCAGTTGTGTTCTATGGGTGCCCTGCAACATGTATAATAAAATGTAACACCCATTTTATCAGTGTTAGAGTGTCTGTGTGAAAAGGGCAGTACGGTAAGTAACTTTTGTTGGCTCTCAGTGGACCCTAGTGAAAGGAGAAAAAATATTTTCCTTCCAAATAGGACTTATGGTTGTTTTCATGCAAGTTGTAGCATGCTTTGGATTAAACTCACTAAAGCCAATGCAGTTGCACATACCTACTCTGAATTTAGCCCTAGCTCTCTTACACTGGGCAGTTATTGCAACAACTGATTTTAATTTCTGTCCTGCCGGGTAGCCCTTTCTTTTTCCCCTGTAGAAAGCGTGTCTTCTAAATTAACATTCAGTAACCGTGAAAGATTCTTGAATTACAAAGTCACTCAACCCCCAGCAGAAATCCAAGCCTCTATGACTACTGTGTGAGTTTGTAGTCATCTTTGTTCTCTTCTCTGCCAGCTAAAAAAATCTTCAGGTCCCAGATTAGTTTACAGATGTGATTTCTTGCTCTAATGCCTCACAAGCAGGTGTTCTAACTTCTGCATCCTTCATCCAATTTGCTATCTTATGGCATATGTTTTCTCAGGATTCTGAAGCTTTGTACATAATAGTTCATCTTCAAAATAAGACAAAATCATCAAGTATCCAAGAGGACCAGACATGTACATTCTGAAATCATGAAGCAGGTAAACACAATTATGAAATTGGCTTTGAAATCAATATAAAATATAATACTACTACTACTATAGTAATAAAGCTTGTCTGGACTTCTCTAATCCAGATCCTTTCTTGTTCAAGATATGGTTTCTGTCCCCTGCTACTTTCGTAGAGGGAACATAGAGTATGTCTGTTCAGTGTAGTTGATCAGTGCTCAGCAGACAAACTTCAGTGCTCAGAATAAGGAAGAACCCTTGTTTGTATGAGCACCTCTCTAGTTTTTTATTTATTTATGTAAAACTTTTATCCCGCCCCTCCTGCCCACAGGGCAGCTTGGGGCAGCGAATAACAATATAAACAATAAAACAATTAATTAATTTAAAACAATTAAAATTCACAAATGCAGGGAAAAGAAACCCACCCTACCCCCACCCCACCCCTCCCCTTCGTCAAAGGCCTGGCAGAACAGCTAGGTCTTACATAAACGCCGAAATAGCAGGAGAGTGGGGGACAACTGAGCCTCCTCCAGGAGCGAATTCCACAGCACAGGGGTGGCAACCGAAAAAGATCTAACATCGGTGGCCACCCACCTCACACGGGGAACCTCAAGGCTCCCACGGATGATCTCAAGGGTTGCACGGGCACATGGGACATTAGGCGGTCCTGAAGATAAGTAGGGCCCAGGCCGTGAAGGACTTTAAAGGTTGGAACCAGCAACTTGAACCTGGCCCGGTGCTTTATAGGCAGCCAGTGCAGAGCTCGGAGCACCGGTGTCATGTGCTCCCTGCGGCCCACCCCCTAAGGAGACGGGCCACAGCATTCTGCACTAGCTGCAGCCTCCAGACCAGCTTCTCAGGCAGCCCCACGTAGAGCGCGTTGCAGTAATCCAGCCTTGAGGTGATGAAGGTATGGATGACAGTGGTGAGGTCGGAGTCTGAGAGATACGGCCGAAGCCGCCGGACAAGATGTAACTGCCGGAACGCACTCCCCGCCATGGCCACAACCTGAGATTTCAGGCTGAGCCATGAATCGAGGAGGACACCCAGACTTTGCACTTGAGACACCATGGAAGAGCGAACCCCCCCAACAAGAGGAGATTCAACCACCCCCAGGTCCCCCCAAGCCTTCACCCACCAACATCACCTCCATCTTGTCAGGTTTCAACCTCACCCAAGCCC
This sequence comes from Sphenodon punctatus, assembly GCA_003113815.1. Classification (NCBI taxonomy): domain Eukaryota; kingdom Metazoa; phylum Chordata; class Lepidosauria; order Sphenodontia; family Sphenodontidae; genus Sphenodon; species Sphenodon punctatus. The sequence goes on along the minus strand of QEPC01010657.1, from coordinate 1,732,819 downwards.
CCACAGCCGACAGGCACTGGGAAAATAGGGAGACTGCGTGACCTGGGTCAATGGAATAAGAGAGGTAGAACTGAGTGCCAACAGCATTCTGATGACACTGCATGCCCTGAAACCCTTTCACAATCTCCCCTAATGGCTGCATATAGATGTTAAACAAAAGGGAGGACAGAATGGCACCCTGTGGGACTCCACACGTGAGGCCCCGGGGGAAGACATACGCTCCCCCAAGACCACCTGGTGAGTTCTCCCATCCAGGAATGAATGAAACCAGTCCAAGACCATTCTGCCAATCCCAGCACGGTCCCGCAGGCGAGTCACCAGCACCTCATGATCAACTGTGTTGAATGCAGCCAAAAGGTCTAGCAGGACCAGTAAGGTCTGACGACCCTGGTCCAATGCCAGACGAAGATTGTCAACCAAGGCTACCAATGCAGTCTCCATACCATACCCAGACTAAAAACCAGACTGAAAGGGGTCAAGGAAACCAGTGCAGTCCAGATGTTCCTGGAGCTGCCGTGCCACAGCCTGTTCAATAACCTTCCCTAAAAAGGGAAGGTTAGAGACCGGCTGATAACTGGCAGGAGCATCAGTGTCAAGAGATGGTTTCTTGAGCAGGGGCCTAACCACAGCCTCTTTCAGGCAGTCAGGTACCCTGCCCTCCCGAAGGGAAGCACTAACCACCCCAGCCAGCAACAGTCATAACATCTCCTGGCTGACTTTCACCAACAAGGACGGGCAAGGATCTTGTTCGCAAGTGGTGGCACAAACAGATCCCAACAAGGACTCCACATCAGCAAGTGACACCATCTGAAACTGATCCCAAGTAAACACCGAGACTGCAGAACCTGGGTCAGATGAAAAAGAGAGGTAAAGTTGGCTGTCATCAGCATATTAATGACATCGAACATCAAACCCACTCACGAGCTCCCCCCAAAGGCTGTATGCACACGTTGAATAAGAGCGGGGGCAGAATAGAACCTTGCTGAACTCCACACGTGCGGTCCCGAGGAGACGAAGAATGGTCCCCCAGGACTACTCGCTGGGCCCTCCCAGACAGGAAAGAGCAGAATCATTCAAGAACAATTCTCCTCATCCTGGCCCATTCCCACAAGTGGGCCACCAACAGCTCATGATCAGCCATGTCAAAAACAGCCAACAGATCTAAAAGGATCAGCAAGGTGGACTGGTCCTGATCCAACTTCCGGTGGAGGTCATCAACCAAGGCCACAAGCGCAGTCTCCGTGCCATAAGCCGGATGAAAGCCAGACTGTGAGGGATCAAGAAAGCCGATGTGGCCCAAGTGCCCTGAAGCTGCACCACCCATTCAATAACTTTCCCTAAAAAGGGAAGGTTAGAGACCGGCCGATAGCTGGCAAGAGAGTCAACATCAAGCAATGGCTTCTTGAGCAGAGGTCGCAACACAGCCACTTTAAGACACTCTGAAACTCTACCCTCCTGAAGGAAGACGTTGACTACCCCTGCCAACAACAGCCCTAGCGTCTTCCGGCTAGCCTTGACCAACCAAGATGGGCATGGGTCTAATTTACATGATGTAGCTCTAACCGTCCCAAGAACCTCCTCCACATCAGTGGACAACACCCCCTGAAATTGATTCCACAAAAGTGGACAAGATGGGGCATCCGTAACCTCTGGTTCTCCTATTGCAGTAAGCAGTTGAAGTCATGGTGAATGCAAGCGATTTTTGTCCAAAAAATAATCTATAAACATGTTGCAGCAAGTGCTGGATTCCAACTCCAAGTGGAGGGAAGCCGGACTGACCAGCCCCCTCACCATCCAGAAAAGCTCAGCTGGATGAGACTTTGCGGATGCTATGACAGCAGCAAAGAACCCCTTCTTTGTTTCCCTCACAGTCACAGCATAAGTTCTTAAACCAGCTCTATGCTGCAACCTGTTGTCTTCAGTGAGAGTATGATGCCACCACTGCTCCAACCACCTCCCCTCCTGCTTCAGCAACTGCAGGTCATCCATATACCACGGGGACCTGTGGTGTCAATGCCCAGGAAGCGGGTGCCTAGGAGCTGTCGGGTCGATGGCCTCAGTCAGCAAGGTGCCACGAGGTAATCGAGTGAACAACCGTCAAGGTCAGAGGGTATATCCCAAAGAGCATTCTGGAACCTTTCTGCCCCTGCACCTTTCTGGGGACTGCCGTGCCTGCGCCAGGAGATCGCTGAAGTGCTGAACTAGACTTAAATGGGTGTCATATCCTTATTCACGGTGAAAGTCATTGGTGCACTGCTCACCCTTACTTGCAGTGTTGTACACACAACACACACCACCCTCCAAGGCACACCGCAGCCACTCTGTGTGGTCAGCACTTACATGTGGTCTGTCCACTCCTACGTCTGTCCCAGGTACAGGTGTGTTCCCACGTTAGAGGCAGCAGCTTGCTGACCAGGGTTATGCTACACAACAATGTCTCTCCATATGAATGAGAATTTGGCACTCACTAAGTCTAGTGTGGTACTTTGGTGCAAAGCTTTTGTGCATGCAACCCCCTTTGCACACCTGAACAAATTAGAATTCTGCCCCAAACCAGCTGTGTTCCCAGGGATTTATGCTGAACTATTAGTTATTATTTAGTAGTAATGTTTATCCACCACCCAGAATTTCTGGGGGAATACAGTCACAATTGTGGGTCAGTCTAATTTAGAAAAATGTGTCACTGAGTTTAAGATGTTATCACCTCCTCAATATTTTAAAGATATCAATCATTGTTGCTTTCTGAAGGAAGCCTGGTCTTTCTTCTGAAGGAACCATGACCAGTTTTTAATTTGCATTTGTTGTAGTTATTTTAAATTGTTTTTTGCCTTTGAGCCTTTTGATTACACTTGAGTCTGGTGACAAACATGAAGATTAGAAACTGATTAGAAAGAAAGAAAAAGCAGAGTTTTCCACAGAATTACACAACTCTAGGCACTGGGGCATTAAACCCCCCCCCCCCNTACCCAGACTAAAAACCAGACTGAAAGGGGTCAAGGAAACCAGTGCGGTCCAGATGTTCCTGGAGCTGCCGTGCCACAGCCTGTTCAATAACCTTCCCTAAAAAGGGAAGGTTAGAGACCGGCTGATAACTGGCAGGAGCATCAGTGTCAAGAGATGGTTTCTTGAGCAGGGGCCTAACCACAGCCTCTTTCAGGCAGTCAGGTACCCTGCCCTCCCGAAGGGAAGCACTAACCACCCCAGCCAGCAACAGTCATAACATCTCCTGGCTGACTTTCACCAACAAGGACGGGCAAGGATCTTGTTCGCAAGTGGTGGCACAAACAGATCCCAACAAGGACTCCACATCAGCAAGTGACACCATCTGAAACTGATCCCAAGTAAACACCGAGACTGCAGAACCTGGGTCAGATGAAAAAGAGAGGTAAAGTTGGCTGTCATCAGCATATTAATGACATCGAACATCAAACCCACTCACGAGCTCCCCCCAAAGGCTGTATGCACACGTTGAATAAGAGCGGGGGCAGAATAGAACCTTGCTGAACTCCACACGTGCGGTCCCGAGGAGACGAAGAATGGTCCCCCAGGACTACTCGCTGGGCCCTCCCAGACAGGAAAGAGCAGAATCATTCAAGAACAATTCTCCTCATCCTGGCCCATTCCCACAAGTGGGCCACCAACAGCTCATGATCAGCCATGTCAAAAACAGCCAACAGATCTAAAAGGATCAGCAAGGTGGACTGGTCCTGATCCAACTTCCGGTGGAGGTCATCAACCAAGGCCACAAGCGCAGTCTCCGTGCCATAAGCCGGATGAAAGCCAGACTGTGAGGGATCAAGAAAGCCGATGTGGCCCAAGTGCCCTGAAGCTGCACCACCCATTCAATAACTTTCCCTAAAAAGGGAAGGTTAGAGACCGGCCGATAGCTGGCAAGAGAGTCAACATCAAGCAATGGCTTCTTGAGCAGAGGTCGCAACACAGCCACTTTAAGACACTCTGAAACTCTACCCTCCTGAAGGAAGACGTTGACTACCCCTGCCAACAACAGCCCTAGAGTCTTCCGGCTAGCCTTGACCAACCAAGATGGGCATGGGTCTAATTTACATGATGTAGCTCTAACCGTCCCAAGAACCTCCTCCACATCAGTGGACAACACCCCCTGAAATTGATTCCACAAAAGTGGACAAGATGGGGCATCCGTAACCTCTGGTTCTCCTATTGCAGTAAGCAGTTGAAGTCATGGTGAATGCAAGCGATTTTTGTCCAAAAAATAATCTATAAACATGTTGCAGCAAGTGCTGGATTCCAACTCCAAGTGGAGGGAAGCCGGACTGACCAGCCCCCTCACCATCCAGAAAAGCTCAGCTGGATGAGACTTTGCGGATGCTATGACAGCAGCAAAGAACCCCTTCTTTGTTTCCCTCACAGCCACAGCATAAGTTCTTAAACCAGCTCTATGCTGCAACCTGTTGTCTTCAGTGAGAGTATGATGCCACCACTGCTCCAACCGCCTCCCCTCCTGCTTCAGCAACTGCAGGTCATCCATATACCACGGGGACCTGTGGTGTCAATGCCCAGGAAGCGGGTGCCTAGGAGCTGTCGGGTCGATGGCCTCAGTCAGCAAGGTGCCACGAGGTAATCGAGTGAACAACCGTCAAGGTCAGAGGGTATATCCCAAAGAGCATTCTGGAACCTTTCTGCCCCTGCACCTTTCTGGGGACTGCCGTGCCTGCGCCAGGAGATCGCTGAAGTGCTGAACTAGACTTAAATGGGTGTCATATCCTTATTCACGGTGAAAGTCATTGGTGCACTGCTCACCCTTACTTGTAGTGTTGTACACACAACACACACCACCCTCCAAGGCACACCGCAGCCACTCTGTGTGGTCAGCACTTACATGTGGTCTGTCCACTCCTACGTCTGTCCCAGGTACAGGTGTGTTCCCACGTTAGAGGCAGCAGCTTGCTGACCAGGGTTATGCTACACAACAATGTCTCTCCGTATGAATGAGAATTTGGCACTCACTAAGTCTAGTGTGGTACTTTGGTGCAAAGCTTTTGTGCATGCAACCCCCTTTGCACACCTGAACAAATTAGAATTCTGCCCCAAACCAGCTGTGTTCCCAGGGATTTATGCTGAACTATTAGTTATTATTTAGTAGTAATGTTTATCCACCACCCAGAATTTCTGGGGGAATACAGTCACAATTGTGGGTCAGTCTAATTTAGAAAAATGTGTCACTGAGTTTAAGATGTTATCACCTCCTCAATATTTTAAAGATATCAATCATTGTTGCTTTCTGAAGGAAGCCTGGTCTTTCTTCTGAAGGAACCATGACCAGTTTTTAATTTGCATTTGTTGTAGTTATTTTAAATTGTTTTTTGCCTTTGAGCCTTTTGATTACACTTGAGTCTGGTGACAAACATGAAGATTAGAAACTGATTAGAAAGAAAGAAAAAGCAGAGTTTTCCACAGAATTACACAACTCTAGGCACTGGGGCATTAAACCCCCCCCCCCC
>QEPC01010657.1:1685503-1701921 GCA_003113815.1 Sphenodon punctatus | reverse complement strand
GGGAGCAAGGTTGTGAAGAGCTTTATAGGTGAAGACTAGGAGCTTGTGCAGGATTCGTTCAGGAAGGGGAAGCCAGTGAAGCGAAGAGAGGAGGGGCTGCACATGGTCGAAGCGACTGGCGAGGTAGACCTTTTCTGAAGCAATCGAGAATGGCTGCTGTCGGAGACAGGATGCTGGGCTCGATGGACCATTGTTCTCACCCACTATGGCACTTCTTATGTTCTTATGGTTTTCAGTAACCCAATATATAATGCTTAGCTGAAAAAATCTAATTCAGCCATGTTCCAAAAAGCATGGCAATTGTAGGCTTCTGCCATCTAAGCAGTAAAGACATTGTACAGTCTCGCATATTGTGCTTGCTTACAAGTTCCATATACCCACACTTTGTCTTGGGTCTTTTTTATACGGACTGCGGTGCAGGGGGAGGGGGTGTGCACTGCAGCAGCATGGGTGGTGCAGGGGGGGGCAGTGCACATGGGCACGCATCCCCACTCATGGAGCAATTGCAGTTTTGAAGAATTGCTCCGTGAGTGGATGATGGGTGGAGGTGCGTGGGTCACAGGAGCATGTATGCACCCCCATTCACCTGCCACGGCATGCACCGTGGGGCACCCACTCATGCCTACACACTGGCTCTGTGTGGGCATGAGTCGGTGTGTCTTGTATTAAAAAGGCCATGGTCTTTCAGCCCCAATCCTCTTCCTCTGCAGGTTGGGGGGCAACACTGAAGCTAGAGACAGCAAGCTCCTCCCTGCCCCAATATTATGTGCTTGTTCTGTCTCAGTTGTGGACACAATTTTTTCTTCATTTAGAGCTCCTTTCTCAAGCAGCAGCTTAATTAAGCGTATCTGCTCACTGCACAGGTGATCAAGGGCAGGGGAATATTTGCTCTCATGTCATGCAGTGTGGTATATTGTACTGTAGGTGTGGGCAAACTGATGGTAATATTGCTGCTTATAGTCCGATTTCCCTGCTTCTGCACTAAACCTGCTTCATTCCATACTCTCTCTTGCTCAGTACTCACAAAAATCATACAGCTGTTTATTTTGGAATGTCTTTTCTTGCCACACATTTTTAATGTACCACTGTACAATTTAGCAAACTCTCCTCAGAAGATTTGCTTTTCCAGTTAGACTAAAAGTAAGCGAGTGGTTGTGTTTGATAAATAATTGTCAACACCGCCTATTTCAGGCACTCCTACACCACTTCTCATTTGCTCCCTGAAGCCTCCTAGCCTGTTGCTCTGGTAAGGACATACCCATAACTAACAGTGGTCCCCCCATGATATTTTGTGTTTGTACTGCAACAGTGTAGCAAACCTTCTAGTTCTGCATTTCAGACACCTGCACCTGTCCTCTTGCTCCAGGACTCTTAAACATGTTAACATCAGGACTGTTTATTACCTCAACACATCTTTGTGGAGGAGCAGCCTCAATCTTACAGACTAGGGGCATCACCAAGGCAGGAAACACCAAGGCTAGCTGCTTTTGGAAACTTTCCCTTGCATCCCTGAGCTTTGTCACTTTCACCAGAGAGTTTAGTTCAAAACTGGGACCGTGGCCGTGTCAGTTTCACCTGCTGGGGAGTTTACTTGGCAATTGGAGCAGCCAGCCAGTGAGTTCCCCTTTCAGCCCCAGCTCTGTCACTTCCACCAGCAGAGTTGGTTCCCCACCTCCTCAATTTCAAAAGAAGGTGGGGGAAGGAGAGGAGATTGCCTTGCAGACCCCTCCTCATTGGAGGGTTTCCCTTGCAGCCCTCATCTTTGGCCCTTTTTAAACAAGATGTGCCCACACTGGCCCACACATGTGACACGAGTGGATGCATCCCGTTTGAAAGCAGCAGTGGGTGGGTGGGTGCGTGTGCACGCTCCCATGTAACACGTACCTCCACCCACCTCCACCCATTGCCCCCAAATGGAGCATCCAGAAAAAATGCAGGTTGCTCTGTTCATGGGGGATGGGTGTGCCCCCATGTGCACCTGCACTGACCCCCCTGCAGCACGCCCATGAACTGCCCCCTCCAGCCATGACCCATTTAAAAAGGGCCTTTGTTAATTACATGCCTAAAGGAATTCTGTCCAACTCATGTAAAATTCCTGAATGGGCTCGATCCCAAGCCTACGTGGAGCCGCGTGGATCCACATTGCGGGCACATTGTGCTCTGTGGAAACCATGTGCATGGATGCACGGGATCCATGGGGCATGGGATTGCGGCCAGTGTACCTAACTCCATACAGTCTCTCTCATGATTATATTCCTTCTCCAGGAGGAAAAAAAGTAAGTGAGGAAGCCATGGAGAGGAAATGGAAAGATGGTGAGGAGGGCTGTTTCCACTCACCCATCATTCCACCTAGCCTTCTGTCATTCCAGCTGCTCCTGGTGACTTCATACCTATTATTTCATACTGTTATGGCCTGGGCTTGAACCCCTGGCCCTGGCCTTGATGGGCAGGAAGGTTTCCCCAGCGCCACATTGTGGCCAGGCCTTGCTAAAGGTATTCCTTCTATGCCTGTCCCCTTGTCTTGGTGACTCCACCCCCTTGGACCCTGATTGGCCCTCAGTAAGATAAAAGCCAGGATGGGAGCTATTGCATGTGTGGGACATCTGCTTCTTTGGGTGATTCTCCCTGTGTGCCTGGTCCCCTAGGTTTGTGCCCCACTGGCTTCCAGATGCAGGGCCGGCGGGATAGAAAGACCCCCTTATTCTCCGGCGGATCCCTGCGAGGAGCCGAGACTGCACCCAGCCCTCCGCAGTCTGAAGCCTGTGCCTACCCTCCCCCTCCCTGGCTTCCAGGATCCCTTTCACTCCCCCCAGAGACCCCTGTTGCGATACAGACACCTACGGCTCCCACCCCCAGTCAGGAGAGAGCAAGTACTTCCCTTCAGCAGCGCCTGATGTCGCCAATCCAACCTCCTCTCTTCCTGCCTCCTCCAGCTTTTCAAGCAGCTGCCTCTCCCTCCTGCCGCAGCGTGCCCACCCCTCCTGGGGAGCGGCACCGCATGATGATGTCACTGCCGCTCGACACTACGCCGCCCCAATCATGGTGCTCCTCGCCAGTGCTACTGCCACCGCTGCCGTCTGCGCCGCTCCTGCCTCCCAGGTATTACCGGCAGGTTGGGGTTCCCCGCCGGGGGTCCGCCACAGTGCCTCTTCTATTTGTTGGTCCACTCTGTTTCCTAGCCTTCTTCTGATTTCTATTCTCCGACACTGTTCTCTTCACCACCCTATAGTAGTTCTGGTATCGTCTCCCTTGTGTTTGGATCTGTCTCTTTTGTACCTTCCCTTTAACCTCCTGTCTCTTGGAATCCTTCTTCTTGTAGTTTTCTACCTGTTCTGGTTTTCTTTTCCCTTGTATGCTCTTTGTTATCCTGGACTTCCTCGTAGTAGTAGTCTTGATTTCTATCTATGTGTGTGCTGAGGGAGTTAGCTCCTGGGGTGTGCCTCCCTCCCTCCTTCTTGTCCCGTTCCCTTGCCCCCTCCTGTATTTCTCTAACTTTCCCCCTTGGTTAGTTTCCTTGCTCTGGATCTTATTATGGTGTGCTGAGATAGCTTAGATTAATGCTGCCCTTGTTGTCCCTTTAGAGTATTTCCCTTCTCTGGTAGCTCACCTGTTTCCCTTTAGTCTTATAGTGCGATTCCTAGTTACCTTGTGTTCCTTGTTAAGAACTTTGCTTCCCTTTACTTCCTTGTAGAAATATTCATAGTATCTAGCTTGTGCTTGTTTCCCCTTACTCTTACCCCTTCATAGTATCTGGTTTCATGCTTTGTTCCTCATTCCTTAGTTCTTTATTTAGGCTCCATCGGTTATTTAGTGTCCATATCTTGTCCCCCATTGTTCTTTATCTAGTACCTGGTCTTCTCTTTATATAACTTTCAGCTTCTTAAGGCTTCTGGTATTGTATGTGGGCTCCCTTTCATAGTTCCTTAACTCCTCTGCTGCTTATTGGCCCTGTGTCATCTCTCAAACGCCTTCTAGTTCTTCATCCTCCTTAGTATGCTGTTCCCTCTTCTTCCTTAACTCTACCTCCTCCAGATTATATTTCATATCTCTGTGTCCCTTAGCTCTTGTTCCTAGTTTCTCTTGCAGACTTGTGGCTCTTAGCTTGTGTTGTCCTAAGCGACTTGTTTTTTGGTTCCTTCCTAGGTCAGACTCCTTGCTTCCCTATTAGTCTCTGTGACACTCTGTTTCCACCTAGTTTCCTGGCTCCAGCTCTGCCTGTTTCTACCTTTGATTTCTCGTTCTCTCCCTTTTCTTTGACTTGTTCAGGCATTTGGAAACCATGCCTGAGTTCTAAGCCTGATGATGAGTTATGAACTGTCCCTTAGGGGAATGTACCAGCTGTAACACCCTGAGGGCTAGTTTTAACCCAGTGTTGGTTTACCCTAGGTATCTCTCAACCTGAGTCTGAGTCCTCTCTGTCTCTCCTGGTGCCTCTCAGCATGCTGTCTAGCGTCCCCTGCTGGTCATTGTCTGCTTTGCACACACACACACACACACCCAATCCCTGACAAACTCCCATCTTTCCAGCTGCTCCTGGTTGCCTATTATGTGTCATTGCACCCAGCTCCCCATCATTTCAGGGTCCTCGTATCCTCATTCCACCAGCCTCATCATTCCAGCTGCTCCCAGTGTCCTTGTACCCATCATTCCACCCAACCATCTGTCATTGAAGCTGCTCCCTTTGGCCTCTTACAAATCATTCCATCCATCTCCCATCATTTCAGCCAGTCCTGGAGACCACCTACCCATCATTTTACTCCGCAGTCCAATTCCAGTCACTCCTGGTGGCCTCCTACACATTATTCAGCCCAGCTGGCAAGGCACAAGGAATGCTGAATGGAAACAATAGAGACAACAGCAATACCAATTGGAAGTAATGGGGTAGCTTTGGAAATGCCCATTGCCCTTAATGGGCAGTAAATCAATATAATGGCACCTGTTGAGGAGTTTGCTTGGCAACCGGAGCAGCTAGCCAGTGAGTTTCCCTTTCAACCCCAGCTCTGTCACGTCCATAGCGTGCTATAAACCTCCCCAGCATCTATACAATTGGGTGTGATACAATCCCCCACCATCCATATAGCCTGCAATAAATGCCTCTTGGGTCCATACAACAGTAGACTTTGTTTCACTAATGTTTTATCGAACATAAAGAGAGACACTTTTACAGATAGCAGGAAACTGCTTTTCTCTCCCGATTTGCCAAAATAGACACTTCAGAACTTCAAAACTTCAAAACTATACAACAGATTTAAAAACAAAGTCAGTCCAGGCCACGCTTGAGTTTTCAAGTACTCCTAGATTTCTTAATACTGCTCCCAAAACTAAGCCCCTTTTCACACAGGTGCACCCCCCCACCGCACACGTGTGTGTGGGGGGGCACTCGTATAAATACTGCCTGCAGTGTGGGAGGGATGGGTGGATGCCCATAGGAATGGCACCTGTGGTGGGTGGGGGTGTGTGTGCGCTCTCGCGCACCACCCACCTCCATCCATCATGCACTGAGGAACAGGCGCCAATGCCAGTTGCTCCATGCATGGAGATGGGTGTGCACCCATGGGAACAGGTGCACACCCACCCCACCCGCCTCAGGCACACACCCATCCCTTCACCCACCACGGCCTGTTTGAAAAGGGCCTAAGCCCTCCAGCCTCCAAAATTCAAAAGTCTGTAACTTCCTTGTTTTCATCCAATTTGCTTGAAATTTGGACAGATTCTAACCCTCACCCAGGTGATTCTCCATACCAAATTCCAGTGATAGGAGAAATCTTCCTGATTTTATAATGAATAGAGTTTGTGATTTTAACCCAGTGATACAGCCACCTTAACTATAGAGCTCTATAATATATGTATATATAATTGGATGCAAAACTATTGGATGCAAAACACTGCTCGCTCTCTCTCTCTCTCTCATATATTTTCCATCACAGAGAGAGAGAGGTTGGAAAATTACACTTGCCTGCTTGCCTCTGGAAAGTATTCTTTTTTGAGCTAGCCAGTGGATTCTAACAGCTCTGGACTCCCACCCCCACCAAAAATCCCAGAATGGCAAATACTGTTTTATGCTTGTCTTAAGAAATTATTTATATGTTTTTTACAGCCCTGTATGTAATATTCAGCCAAACGTACAAGATGATCTCTAAAGACCGACCATCCCAGAGACCGGATGGAGCTGGGTCTAGTTTTCCTTTATAAAGCAGGAAATGTAGCAATGAGAGAACAGTTTCTCTAGAGCAGGGCCCTCTAGAAAATGAGAGATTTTAATGAGCTTGACAAGGGTTTTCACTGAGGCCAAGCGACTGCCATATTCTCATGTGTCATTGTGCTTCCATTCCACAATGGGGTCAAGGGCAAAACTCCTCCCTAACTAGAGAAGATCTCCCTGTTAGAATAAGCCTAGACCTACCCTCTCTGCTTTTTGAGTCCCCACACCCTCCTATACACACTCTTGGGGGTCTGATCCTGAATTCCCATTAAAGTCAACAAGTTTTTTTTAGTGGTGGTTAACTTTTAACCTATGTGATAAATGAGGCATATTGCCAAGTTTATTCTCTGGATTCCTGATCAAAGGCCCATTGAAGTGAATGAAAAAATTCCCATTGGCTTCAGTTGTGTTTGGATCAGGTGAGCCAAGTAGAGTGTCCCAAGGAGAAATGGTAACATACAGGGTTGGAACAAGATGGAGGAACTCCCTGCCTTACATGGGAGTAGACGTCCTCTCTGAATACGCAATCACCCCTGTCTGTAGGGGTGCGACGTGGAGGAGAGTGGGAATGGAGAAGACACGTTCCCTCCGTGATTGGAACATAGGGGGATGTAATGGTCACCCCTGTTCTGGGGTAAGTGCCTGCAGGATCTGGGCTATTATACTGGTCATAATCCCAATCTCTGTGGGTTCCTCACGTGGTCATGCATGCACATAGCTGTGGGTGCCATGCCAGGGGTGTGTGCAACTTGCACACTCATACATGCACACGTGTTGCATGTGCTCCATGGGCTTGGGATTGGCCCCATTTCTCATCCATGAATCCAAATGACACTAATGCACAATGTCCTCCACCAGGTGCCTTTATTTACAGCAAAGAGCCAAATTCTTGTCCCAAGTTCATAGAGGTCTTACCTTGCAGGGAGCACCCCTTCCCAGTTCTTTCTGCCTCCTAGCCGCTTCCTTCAGCTCTCGCTGCTGTTACAGGCTCTCTCTTCCCCAACAGTCCTGGGAGCCTTGCCTTTGGCTCTCCCAGGTGCTGTCTCTGTGCTCTCCCAAGATTCTCCCACAGCTTCCTTCCCAAGGATCTTCTCTTCCTAGCAGGGCTGGCCTTACCACAAGGCGACCTGGGGAAACTGCCCCTGGCCCTGCTCTTTCCAGGGGGCCCACAGTGTTTTCAGCAGGGCAGGGTGTAGGGGCCCAAATACAACCACCTTTAGGGCCCCATGGGTATGGAGGGTACCCCTAAGGGGGTGGGGCTACCCTCAGCCCCACAAATTCTAAGGCTGGCCCTGCTCCCTAGGAACTTCCTTCCTTTATAGGCCTGGCTGCTGCAGCCAATTGCTCATTAGAGCCCAGGTGCTAGTGGTTAGGGTGCTGGCAGGCTATGAGGTTGCTCTTGCAATAACTTATTAATATTATTTATGCATAGTTGCAGTAATGTACCTGTTGCTGTATAATCTCAACCATTACCCTGCCACGTATGGATTTCCCCTCTAGTTTCAGCTCCTGTGATGGGGCCAAAGCTGAGAAGGGAACAACCCCTGAATTACATATCTGGAGGTTAGGTGTCCCCAAAGGGTGGAGCTTTGAGGGACAGAGTTGCCCTCCCTCTTTCCCCTCTCTCCCTTGCTCACTTTGAACTTTTTATTCCTCTGCTTGTGAAATGTTTCTGAAGGGCATCGTTTTGTCCCAAGGAGGCAGCAAGTGGTCTATTTTGTGTGGCTTCGGGGGGGGAGAATTACCTTCAGTCACCCAAAGACTGTGTTTCCTCTCTCATTTGCAGCCCCGGCTTACTTAGCTGTTTTTCTTCCTAATGCACTAGTCAATAGACACTGTTTGCGCCAAACAGAAGCCATCTGGGCTTGGCATCTCTAGTGCTTCTCGAAGCAAAAGAAAACATGGAATGAAAACTCGCTGGCTGAAATAAATAAATCCATTCTCTCCCATAGAGGGGAATCTAAAATGGCAGAACTTAACTTTGCTGAACAAATTTTAACAAGGGGCAATCTGTATATTGAAGAAATGACCTTTACTTGGGTCTTGCAGGCAGGAAATATTGTTTTGCCCTTTTGCAGTCGTCATGTCCCTGAAGTGCAAATTGCATTGGGATTTTTTTCTTGAGCTGTCATCAATTTGGCCATGATCCACAAGGCACTTACTTACTCTAGGCCCATTGAAGCTCTGCATAATCCAGAGTAAGTGGCTTGTGGATCTCGGCCTTTGTTTCTTTTAGAAGATGCTCCAATTAGCAGCTTAAATGTATATCTCTTTACTAGAAACTGAGGTCTTGTTCACATAAAACACCAACTCCTGGGTAAATTTCCTCTGCCCTAAGTTAACTACCTGTGGCCACATGTGGTAAAGCTTGTGGTTGCAGCCAGGGTAGTATGTGGTTGTTTACTCAGGAGTTAGTTTATCCTGGGTAAGTGTTCACATGAAGGCTGATAAGCAAACCTTCCTCCCTCCACTCCAATAAGTATTCCAGAGTGCTTTGCATCCAGGGGAACTAACAGAATTAACTTTGGGGTGGGGGAGCCCCCCCCTCCAGCCCCTTTCCAGTGTGACCACATTCTTTCCCAAGTGTCATGATATCATAGCACTTGGAAAGGAGCAGGAGTGGATCCAGGAGGGATGTTGATGCTGAAGTCAGAAGCTGGCATAATTATAGTATACAAAATGAATTTTCCCTAAAAGGGTAAAAGTCAATGCACTATTGAGGCAGGTAGCCATATATTTTCCATTACCAAATAATAGAATTATTAATATTTTAGATACTTTGGAATGAGGAACTTAATTTGCGTATGATTCATCTAAATTTATGCAAATTTAATAGACCATTGCCTAACAATCTTAAGAAATGAAAGGAATCGCACATACACATGGCCTCACTCATAAGCCAAATATGAACACTTGTCCTTTCCAGTCTTTGTTTCAAAGTTTTATCACAGCAACCACTCTTGCTCCAATGTGAGTTTTATGCACACAACCCTTCTTCTGAATAAAGCTGTTCCCACAGTCAGGACACTTTTCCTCCTGTGTGGATTCTCTGATAGATGAGATTGTATGGATTCTCTCATAAACCATTGCCTAACATTAAGCCTGANGGGGGGGGGGGAGAAATCACAATGGAGCACACTTGAGAGAGACTTTCTGGGTGCACGCAGGGTGAAGGGAGGGGTGAAAGGTCACAAGGCCAGGGACTGCGGCTTGCAACGTCTTCTAAGCAGGCTGTAGTGAGCTTATTTCCTATACTGTGGTCTTCTCAGAACCTCAGTATCCCAGGTGGGCTGCAGACAGAAAGACAGGCACCTTCTCACCAGTGGCATAGATTTAAGTTACTGTTAATTGGAGGTTGGACCTGCCCCTGACCTACAGATGCCCTGATCTTGACTCAGAAGCCCCCAACAACAATGAAATCATTTGAAAACTAAAGCCTGGGATGTTTGAAACTGTAAAAGAAGATTCTTGTTGTGGAAGTGTTGTTATTCTGTAGTTTCCATGTTCTCTGTCTATTCTATTTGCAGTGATGGATCAAATTAATGGCACAGACTCCAAACATATGCTTAGTGGCCAACCAAGAGCTGACCTCTGCTCAGAAATCACACACTAGGCAATCCAGGAACACCGTTCCCCCAGATTTCCTCTTCTTCCTCCTGGCAGTATCTCCCGAAGACATCCAAACAGCATGTCTCTGTGTCGCCAATTTTGAAGGCACTCCTGTGCAGCTTAACATTTTAAATAACAGAGGCAGAAGTCAGACATTTGCTTAGCAAGACTACGCCTAAGACAGTTTCACATAGGAAAGTTAAATCATATGAAAAAGACATGCTTTAAGTTAACACTGGGTATTAAACCCAGTGTTCAAAAACCCTTGTTCAGAAGTCATTTTTTCTGGGGCTGGTCAGGACATCTCACTGGGAAAGAATTATATCCTCAACCCTGCAGTTTATTCCCAAGAAGCATAAAGTTCCCCAAACTTCTATCATATCCCCTCTGTTGTCTCTTTTCCAAGCTGAAGAGCCCCAACCTATCAAGCCTCTCTTCGTATGGGAGCCATTCCATACCCTTGATCATTTTTGTTGCCCTTCTCTACCTTTTCTAGTTTCATTATGTCTTTTTTGAGATGGGGCGACCAGAACTGCACACAATATTCCAGGTGCAGTTGTACCATAGATTTATATAGATGCATTATGATATTTTCAGTTTTATTCTCTATCCCTTTCCGAATGTTTCCTAACTTTGTTTGCTTTTTTGACTGCCGCCACACACTGAGCTGAGGATTTCAATTTATTCTCCACAATGACTCCAAGATCCTTTTCCTGAGTGGCAACTGCTAATTTAGAACCCAGCATTGCATACATATAGTTTGGGTTATTTTTCGCTATGTGCATCACTTTGCACTTGTCCACATTAAATTTCATCTGCCATTCAGATGCCCAGTCACCCAAGATCCTCCTACAATTCTTCACCGTCTGCTCAGGTTTTAACTACCTTGAATAACCTTGTGTAATCTACAAATGTGATCACCTCTTTATTCCCTTCTCTAGATCATTAATGAATATATTAAAGCAACACCGGTCCCAGTACAGATCCCTGGGGCACTCGAAAACTGACCATT
The DNA here is from genome assembly GCA_003113815.1 of Sphenodon punctatus. NCBI lineage: Eukaryota > Metazoa > Chordata > Lepidosauria > Sphenodontia > Sphenodontidae > Sphenodon > Sphenodon punctatus. The sequence goes on along the minus strand of QEPC01010657.1, from coordinate 1,691,098 downwards.
TAGTCCTACTCTTTGCTTCCTATCTTTTAAACAGTTGCCAATCCACGATAGGAACCTTCTATGACTCTTTAATTTAATAAAATCCCATGACACTTTAATTTCTTCAAGCGTTTCTCCTGTTGACTTCAGTGAAGATAAAAATCGCACTCTCAATGGACTGTTGCCCCAAAACATTGGTGTTACAGATCAAATTAATTAGCCCTAAGGCAATGAGTAAAGGTTGAAGGTTGTTGCCTGTCTGCCCTGGTGTACAGTCTGGTTTTACTCTGGCTGCTGCTGGGGCTGCAAATAACCCTTGGGAGAACTCCCTGCAGAAACTATAATAGAAGATTATGGTCGTTTTTACATGTGAGATGCCCACGGGAGGTTCACCCATCCCCCACCCACCTGGGCGCCCGTCTGAAGGCTGGGGGGTGGATGCGTCCTCCCGTGACCCACCCACCACCCACTCATGCCCACACACGGAACATCGGGGGAAAACCTGGGATGCTCTGTGTGGGCTACGCACTCATCGCACACCCATCCCATCCTGTCTGATGCCCTCCTCTCACCAGAAGTCCATGTGCCCTCCATGTGATGCACATAGACCGACCCCCAGCTGTGCCCATGTAAAAATGGTGTTTGGGGAGGCTACACGTCCCTGAGTCCCCTTCTAAATCCACCACTGAGGGGTGTTGCAAAGAGACTGTCTCGCCCTTTTCTGTCATGACATGATGGCACTCGGAAAGGGGGTATGGAGGAGAGCCTTTTCACACCCACCCCTTCCTGACATGGCCACATCTTCCACCCAAAAGGGTTCAGAAAGGGCAGGAGCCATGGAGGTGCAATCACACTATCTCCCAGGACCCATGTTTGCACTCACTGCCCAAGCTGCTCTCCTCAGCAGTTTTATATCCTGTCCTTTCCCACAGGCTCAGGGTGGTTTACAAACACACACAAATATAAAAAACACATTCAAAATGAACCACACACAATTTCAATTAAAACCTCCAACCACCAAAAGCCTCGCCAAATATGTCCTTGCACTGCCTTCCAAAGAGACTCAGGCTTGGGCTTTGGCAAATGTCCATGGAAAGCAAGTTCCAAAGCTGTGGAGCAGCCACCAAAACCACCTTTCTGCACGCCCGTGTTGTCAGGATCTGGTGCAGAAGGGCATCCCCGACTGACTGAAGGGAGCACAACAGAACATAGGGAAGACAGCAATCTTTTAGATGCGGCCTTCTGGTCTGTCTGTGGTCTTCTGCTTGATGTAACTTCCTAAATCATGATTCATGCACCCAGTAGGCTGTGATCTAGCTAGGCTTGGGGAAGGCATATGGTACTTTACCTGGGGTCAAAAATATTAATATGGCTGCAGAGGCTTGGGCTACTTTACCTGGGGGTAAATAACCATGAATGGCACATTTCATTTTTTACAACCTATTTTTCTTTAAAAAAAAAAAAAAAAACCTTTTGGAAAGACCCATTTTATTCCAGTCTTCCCTACAGATACTTAGGGCTCCTCCGGCAATTCTCTTGGGTGGTGGCTTCAGGCAGCCATTCCCAGGTTAACTTGCAGTTGAAGAGCTGGATGGCGTGAAATGAGCATGGATTTCCTTCCACACTGCTAAAGGTGGCCACTTAAGAACTCAGACCACTTTCATACGTTACCGGAGAGGCAGGGAAACTACCGTCGGAGCAATCGCGGCTCTGTTCTCACAAATATTAGTACACATGGGAACATGCTAGTCTGCTTTTATCCTGCAAGAACACTCGCACATGACCGGGTCCCCAAATGTAGCACTTACAAGGATGGGTGTTCTCGCAGGATAAAAGCAGAATAGTGCGTTCCCATGTGCGCTAATTGCCGCAAGAACAAAGTCGTGATTGTTCTGATGGAGGTTTCCCTGCCTCCATGGTAATGTGTGGTTCTCTTCTGTTCTCTTATGCTGGTGTAAATCCAAAAGTAACTGCTTTGAAGTTCATGGATTTACCTCCATCTTGAACTGGTATAATTGAGAGCAGACATTTTCTCATCTCCACAACTACTAGCAGATAACCACTCAGACTTGTCAAGAATATGGAATAAAACTAATTTAAAACTTTAGCAGCCCTTTTGAAATAAATTCATACATCTATCATTTCAGAAATTTGTTTCCCCTATCCTTTGTTCCATGAACAAAGGATAGGGGAAAACCTATCCATAAACATATTTTATGTTTATGATACTAGATTTTCTTTTCCTTTTGAAGTTTTGCTTATTTTCCTATTAATAGAACATAACATACATAATCAGGAAGATACAGCTATACAGTTGAAAGAGTATTTTCCTTAGTGTACTTATTCACTAAATGCGCTGCTCTTAACAATGCAAATCAGAGTGACACTTGGAGTTCCATGGATTCACTTCATATTGGCAAGGAAACTAATTGCACATCTAGGAATTGCTTTCCGAATTTCCCAAGGAAGCATCCTTACTCTTTGAGTTTCAATTTAAGAAATCTCACACATTTCAATATCTGGTGCAAGATTTAATCTGGTCCAGTTTTAACAGCTGTATCCTTAACTTGAAAGGGAGCTGTTCATATAAGTGTTGGGATTTGGCCGACAGTCTAAATTTAGAAATACAAGGCACTGCAAAAGCAGATCTTTATATTAGATGCACTAAACCTGGTGGGCTTCAAGGGTGCCTATTAACTTTACAGCAAAATTAGCATCCTAAACATTTCAAGTGAGGAGGTTCAGGTTGGGATCCCAAGTGGGGTCACAGTATCTGCAGATGGCATCATGATCTCGATTGATTTTTCGTGTGTTTTGTATGTCTTTGTTACTGTCTAGGATCATAGAATTATTTTTAAGTGTTAAAATAGGGTCACAAGCAAAAAGCTTGGGAACCACTTGTAATGTAAAGATCTAGCATGTTCTTAACATTCATTGTCCCATAATGTTCCTGGCTATCAGTCTTCCCAGGAATATGTACTCTTAATGGGTTTCTCTGCTTGTGTCACTTGCATGTTGGATCATCTACCAGACCATCTTTATAACTTCTATCATAACTATTATCAAGATCATTTGTACACCACTTGATATGGATCACATTGATACAAAACATGGCTATAATATACATACACATCTTGGAAAAACTAAAATTACCTAGACAAAAAACCTTTGGTTTAAGAAGCTTGTTAAGGCAGCATTACAAATTATACTCAAACTTTAACATGACAATAAATTGCTAAGGCAACTTTATTAAATATCAGACCACTCTATACATTTCTCTTTTCTTATTCATTAATAAAAAAAATGATGACAACTGAAATTAAGCTGCATATGTGTGGTATGGTGGCCGAACAATACTTATACGTGGTGATGATGTGGAATGTATACAGTTTAATTTCAATTGTCATAATTTTATTTTATTAAAGAATAAGAAAAGAAAAATGTATAGATTGGTATAATATTTAATAAAGTTGCCTTAACGTACAATTTACAGTCATGTTAATGTTTGAATATAATTTGTAATACCGCCTTAACAAGCTTCTTAAACCAAAGGTTTTTTGTCTAGGTAATTTGCCCTTCTTTTGAAAATTAATAGTTTTGTTAATGCATAAGCTAGCCCCAGACACAAGAACACTGCAGGTGCACACAGACACTCACCCATCCCCCCACATCCCCTACATGGAACAACCTGTTTTTTTTGCAGGTTTCTCTGTGCAGGGGTGATGGGTGGATGTGCGTGTTACACAGGAGCGCACAAGCGACTGCTTTCATACGAGATGCACCCACCCATGCCACTCCATGGGTGCATCTCATGTAAAAGAGGTCACGCACACATTCACACGTGGTCTCACCCACACACTTATTCTAACTGATCACACACACATTCAGACACAGTACACACATGCTCTCACCTCACACACTCATTCAATTTGATCAGTCATGCACACTAGACCAGGGGCATAGCTAGGGTGCAGTGGGACCCTGGCCAAGAAGTCAAGATAGGCCCCCTTCCCTGCCTGGCTTGGCGGGCCTGGGGGCACTGCTATCAAACACACAAGACACCCAAAATGCAGCCAGCCTATTAAGCGCATTATGCCATGAAAAGAGACATATATATAACCAGTTCAGTTGTGCCACCATAATCAATTCATGCTGCCCCCACCCCATAACCAGTTCATTGTGCCCCCGCCCCTCATATAATCAATTCACACTGCCCCTCACCCATAAACATTTCATTGGCACCCCTGGGGCAGTGTGAATTGATTATATGGGGGGTGCAAATGAACTGGTTATAGGGTGGGGGTTTAAAGACAGTATTCCTGTTAGCAATAACTTCATTAAGAGTTAGTGAAATAACAGCCATAATAATCTCAGAACCATATTTGCAGATTTTCCAAGATAGAATAGATATTGCTTTACAGCCTAAATTACTACCTAAGATAGTATAAGTAAGACAGTTGTGAGAATATGACCCTTTTTTACACGGACCTCTCCCATGAACACACAGATTTCTGCATGTTCATGGGCAGGGGAGCCCTGTGTGAATAACACGGCGAGTGCGTCCACAGTGAGTGGGGGTGCATGTGCATGTGCGCGCCCGCCTAACACGCATCCTTACTCACCTCCCATCTTGTCCCCATGCACAGAACAACTGGGGGAAATGGCAGTTGGTCCGTGGGTGTGGGTGAGTGGGGATGCGTGTGCGGCCATGTGCACGCCCCACCCATGCACTGGTGCACCCATGGACCCACCACCCAGTGGAGCTGTGTAGAAACAGCCTCTGAGGGGCCACTCGAAGAAAACAGAAGGTTGCTGCCTTGTAAACAAGGTTCTTCGAGATGGCTCCTAACAGTCTCACAACACCCACCCTTTCAGCCCATCATGGAACTTTCTTATAGTCCTAGAAAGGGTTGGAAGGAACTGTCATTCTGAGGGGGAGAGTGCTTTTTATACTAGAGGAACTCGAGACCATCACGTGGTCTATTATTTGAATAGGGTGAGCATGCACAACCCAGTTGTGAGAACATTAGGAGCCATCTCGAAGAACTGTCTTTACAAGGCAACAACCTTCTGATCACTCAAGTGGGGAGGAGTTGTTTGTAAATAAACAGCTTTATCTCCCAGTGTCCCGCTGCTGCAGCAGCAGCACTACTAGCAGGCCTCTCACCTTCAGCCCTCACCCCGCCCCTGGACTCCCGTTCATTGTTTGTAATCACAGAACACATGTGTTGCTGGAGCAAAGCTAGAATGGTCGCCAACCAGACATTTTTGCACTACTGACTCCCATTGAACAGCATAGGCACTATTCAATTAAAGTTTGCTACCGCCTTAACTATAGGGCCACAATTGTGACCCTATAATGTTGCTCCCCCCCCCAAGTATATGGCGTGTTTCATATGTTCTTAAGCTTTTCCTATTTCCTACATTACAATTTCCTGCCACGTTGCTGTTCTAGTGTCCACTGATTGGTTCAGAAAAAGTACTCTCTCTCTCTAATTCAAACATATTCTCTTCCCTCTCTCTTCCCGCCCTGCCTTCTCCCACAACCCCCGTCCTTGACTCACCCCTAGTATCCGCCACCTCCGTTCTTGCACTCGTGCTGCTGAACGACTCTGG
>QEPC01010657.1:1642845-1674077 GCA_003113815.1 Sphenodon punctatus | reverse complement strand
CCCCCACACCCAAAACACCCCTCTGCCCTCACTTTCTTGCTCTCCCACACCCTAAGTGCCCCCCTGCCCTCGGTCCCTTGCCCCCCACACCAAAAGTTCCCCCACCCTCTCTGTCTTGACCCCCTGCCATCGCTCCCTTACCTCCCTCACACCCAAAGCACCCCTGCCCTCACTCCCTTGCTTCCCCACACCCAAAGCACCACCTTCCCTCACTTCCTTGCCCCCCACCCAAAGCACACCCCTACCCTTGCTCCCTTGCCCCCCACAACCAAAATGCCCCCCTCATTGCTCCCTTATCTCCCACCCAAAGCACCCCCTGCCCTCGCTTCCTTGCCCACCCACAACCAAAGCACCCTCCTGCCATCTCCCCCTTGCCTCCCTGCCCGTAGTCCCTGTCAGGCTCCGGGGTCAGAGCCTAGGGAAAGGACGGAGGGAAGGCAAAAGGGGAAAACACGGGATTAGCAAGGGAACCTCTCAGCCGCTGTCTGATATCCAGGAGATAAAGCACTCCATGTAAGTACCAGCCAAGCTGGTCTAGGAAGGCATACGACTCATCATCGAGGTGGAGGGACAGGGAAGAGACACACAGGACCAGGAACGGGAAACAGGGATCAACACAGGGGAAGCGGGAGGCAGAGGTGAGGTGAAGCCAGAGGCGATGAGGCAACGAGAGAAGCCAGAGGCAAGGGATTTCCCCGAGAAACAAAAGGTGGCCAGTGGGCAAGGTCCCTCAGGCCAGCAAACAGACAGACTATGGGGGTCTCAAGGGAGGAAGGGAGCCATTCAATACAAAACCAGACAGGAGGTGAATAGGAACCCACCAGCATCCACCATATGCAGACAATCAACAGAGGAAAGGAGCTTAGGTAAGAAACCCCCCAACATACAAGGAGGACAAGCAGGACAGGTATCCACACAAGGGGAGGGGGAAGGGCATAACACACAGGGACACAACACCAATACAGACAGAAACCCATGCAGAGGACAAACAGCAAAAGGAGAGCCGAGCAAGGGGCAAGCATCAAACACAAGCCAAGGAGAAATGACATGAAGCTCCACACCCTCCACAGCCTTCAGCAGCCCTAAATACTATAAGGAGTCAATCAGGCTGGGGCAGATGGGTCCACGCCCCCCCACCCCCATCAGGGGCAATGGGGCACAGCTGGAAGGAAAAGAGGGAATGACAAGGCAGGGAGGGACGTCACCTTCTGCAGTAATGCCCCAGGAGGCAGCAATCGTCTCCGGCAACCCCTGAGGCTGGGGGTTCAAGGGCCAGCCATGACAGTCCCTTGCCCCCACCCAAAGCACTCTCCTGCCCTCTCCCCCTTGCCCCCCACACTCAGTGCCCCCCTGCCCTTACTCCCTTGCCCCCCACCCAAAGCACCCCCCTGCCTTTGCTCCCTTGCCCCCCACACCCAAAGCACCCCCCAACACTCACCATACAAGAGGAGGAACTGCTACTGTCAGGATAATTTTCGAAGTGCCCGTGGTGCATGCAAGCACTTTGTGGAGCCGCCACCATGTTCCTTAGTAGTGTGGCACCCTGGTGCTTTGAAAATTATCCTGGCGGCGGTGGTGGCAAGTAGGAGCAGCAGCATCAGAGGTAGTGGTGTGACGACAGAAGCATGGGTGGAGGGCAGTTGTGCCTCCCCCCACCTTCTGCCAAGGGGGGCTGGCACAGGCGGCAGCAGCAGCAGTGGGGGGAGGGAGCAGACTCCAGCGCTGGCCAGGCTCTCAGTCTGCAGATGGATGTGGTGGTGGCAGCGGCGATTTTGGGGCATAGCAGGTGGCAGCAAGGGGAAGGGGACTATGGTCACCAGGGTGGTTGTCCTCCACGGCACCCCCAAACCCCCAGGCACAATTACCCCAAGCCCCACTCAGTGAAGGGAAAGACAGGAGAAGAGGCGGTGAGCAGCACTTCTCTTCAAAGCAGCCCCGCCTCTCTCCATAGGCTAACATGGGGTTTTTCACAACCCCAAAAGTTTAAAACTACTAATTAGATTTACAAATAAAACCCCAAAGGCACCCCCTGGCAGCCTCCTTTAATTTTCTAAGAAGCTAATTCCTCCTCCCCACCAACACTCAACCCCTCTACCCTGCCCAGATCGAGATGGTCTCACTAAATGTCAGGCTTGAAAGTGCAGTATTCAAACTGCGATATCTCAGCTTGTATCCAACAGATTCAGCTGAACATTTCACAGCATAAACCGTGTACCATGGGATACTCCACAACAAATTATACAATCCTAACTTTGTTTATGCCCATTGTATAACAAATAGAATGTTGGGGCTCTATAATGTAGCGTGCAACACGCCTTAACTATTAGAGCACTCCCGTGCTCTAATAATAGACACGTTAAACCTTAGTTTCCAAGTTGTTTTTTGTTGTTGTTGTTTATTTATATAGTGCCAGCAGTGTACATGGCACTGCACAATCAATAGTTATAGACAGGTCCCCACCCCCAAGGGGCTTACAATCTAACAGATAAGGGAGAGACACACATTGAGAGAGACAAGAGAACATTCATGATGTTGAGAAGTTGTAGGTGCACATGCTTCGCTTAGTTACAGGGAACTAGATTCTGAGTGAGGGGGAAGAGGATGCAATTTCACTCATGACGAACTAGGGAAAGCCTGATGGAAGAGGTAGGTTTTCAGGTGGAATTTGAACATTGGGAGGGAAGGAGCAGAGTGAGGGAGGGAGGGAGTTCCAGGCATGAGGGGCAGCAAGAGAGAAGAGGTGAAGACATTTAGAAGAGCGAGGGTGGGGCAGAGGAGGAGTGAAGCTCATGGGCAAGAGTGTGGTGAGATACAAGAGCAGAGAGAGATGGGGGAGCAAGGCCATGAAGAGCCTTGAAGGTGAAGACCAGGAACTTGTGCTGAATGCATTCACATAAAGGGAGTCAGCGTGCAGTGGAGAGAAGGGGCTGAACGCGGTCAAAGCAACGGGCAAGATGGATGACTTTGGCTGTGGAGCGTTGAACCGAGATGAGGGGGGGAGATCAGAGCAGGGGAGAGCAGTAAGGAGGAAGTTACAGTAGTCAAGGTGTGAGTGGAGCATGGACTAGGATGTTTGATTAGATGCACATTCCATCACCTCCTTCCTGTAACGGTAACCTAACCTTTTCACAGGATAAAAGGAAAAGTGGAGGAAGGGATTTTTACAGACTAAGCATATCAGGTGAATGCAGCCTCCGAGTCCACTGCCAATCTGACCCGGGGGGAAATTCCTTCCTGATCCCAAATACTGCTAAACAGCAGATGGGAGGTAGCCACCAATCAACTGTTTACTGATAGCGGCTGACTGGCGTTCAGAAGTGCTGTCTGTCTCTAGCTGAACCCTTCACCACACAGTAGAGCACTCGAAGTGTGGGGCTGGACAGCAAAGCCCCACCTCATTAACTGTGCCCCTGGACGCAGTGACAGATCAGGGTTTAATTAGCACTTTTGGCTGAGGAGCTGTTCAGTAAGGATCACTGACCCATAGGGCTTTCTCTAGCTCCTCACCCCCCATAGATTGCTCATTGATGCTTCTCCTTATACCATCTAATCCATCAGGATTTGAGCTGCAACCAGGTACCTGGCAAGTCGGGCAACCCTTCAGATCTGAGGTGCCTGACTTGCCCCAGTGGCATTCAGGCACCAATTGGTACCCAAACGAACTCCCCAACTCCCCAAGCTGACTCACCTCACTGCTGGGCTGCTGCTCCTCTGGTCCGGTCACTGTTCGCTGCTCCTCCCCAGCCTGCGCACTGCTCAGCTGAGCTGGGGACTTCCCCATTTGGCTTTTTCTGAGTGGGAGGGGGGAGTGAGGAGGCCTCTTATCACCTACGTACGCAACCCTAATGGGTCCCCCGTTCCCAGGGGAACCCATATCAGCAGTGTGCATGGATCCTGCACACACACCCATTTTGGGTTCCACTGGGGATGGGGGATTCATCAGGGGGGTGCATGCAGGTGGGAAGAAGCCTCCTCACTCCCCCCCCCTTCAGAAAAGCCAAACAGGGAAGTCCCCAGCTTAGCTGAGCAGCGCGGGGGTCAGGGAGGAGCAGAGAGTAGTGACCAGACTGGAGGAGCAGCAGCCCAGTGGTGAGGAGAGTCGGCCCAGGAAGCTATCGGTGCTGGGATCAGTGTTCTGGGATGCCCCTGTAACACCCAAATGTTTGGGCACCAGGCTCCTGATGGGGTACTAGGCACTCTATCAAGTTCCCACTGAGGGTGCCTGAAAATGCAGGCATTACCCCCACGTAGCAAATGTGCTGCTCACTGCAGCTCTAACCAGGAGACTCCTCCCCTTCTCAGCTTCATGAGTGTGTTCCTGTCTCCTTCTTGCTGCCTCTTTGTTGTCCATCCTCGACTGTAAACTCCTCAGGTAGCAACCTGTCTCTAATTAACTGTGTAGCACCAGGCATATTGTTGGCAATATATAAATAATAATATATGTTGCAAGAGAGAGCACGAAAGGGTTTCATATGCCCCAGTTTTCTGACACAACACCCAGTCCTGGCTGTCTCAGGAGCCACATGAGCTGTTAGTTTTGACCAAATATCCGCAACCACTTGTTTGGAGCAGAGCCAGACCCTGCTGGGAGCAGACTGAAACTATTATCAGGGACCCGTGTCCCTGATTTTCCTCATTGCCAGAGTGTATGCGTTCAGGGAGGGAGTTCCAGGCACAAGGAATCATGGGCAAAGATGGTTAAGGAAGCAAGAGACGCTGGGTTAGGGTAAGAGTGTATGAGCAGAGGAGTGAAGTGCCCAGGTAGGAACATAGCAGGAAATGAGGACAGAAAGTTAGGAAGGAGCAATGCCATGAAGAGTCTTGAAGGTGATGGGGACAAGGAGTTTGTGCTGGCTGTGAAGGTGGCGAGGGAGTCAGTGGAGGGAGCAGAGGAGGGGCTGAACATGATCAAAGTGGTGGGTGAGGTGGTTGACCTTGGACATTTTTACATGAGATGCTACCACACAGACCCACCCAGTGGACACATGTGGTAGCACCTGTATAAAAGTAGGGGTGGGTGGGCACATGCTCCTGCAACCCATGTACCCCCACCTACCTCCACCCATATCCCCGCACAAAACAACCTGGAAAATCCCAGGTTGCACAATACAGGGGCGGGGGTGGCCAGTGGGTGGTTGAGTGTGCACACCGAATGCACACCCATTTGCTGGTGTTTAAACTCTGCCTACCCACTGGAAGTGTGTGTATGCTCCACTGAGCACACACGGACAGACACACACCCTCCACCCACTGCAGCAAAACACCCATCCCCCCCCCCCCCCGTTTAAAAACAGCCCTTGTCAGAGGACTGTTGAACAGGAATTAAAGGGTCAAGGTGAGAACAAGGAAGGCCAATAAGGAGGTTGCAGTAGTCAAGGGAGGAAAGGTAGCCTGACTTCAGAGAAGGACTTGACTATTTATTACAGTAGGGCAGATGAAGGGCAAATTTGGACAATTGTCTTGTTTTCTAGCTGTGTCAGCAATGCCCATTGTGCCCTTCCAGGGAACGTAGTCTGATAGAGGGCTGCAGGTATTTCCTGTGACATTTCTGCCCTGGCATATCGAATCCCCAGCAGGAGCTCTGTGGCTGCTGCTACAGAGAGGTATTAAATAACAATGGCCCTTTTTATACGGACTGTGGTGGGGGTGATCCGTGTGCATGCAGCTGCAGGGGCCATGCATGGGGAGGAGGCGTCAGATGGGTGCACACCCATCTCCACACACTGAGCAACCCGGCTTTTTGCGAGTTGCTCCATGCATGGAGATGGGTGGGTCACGGGAGTGTGCATGCCCACCCACCGCCACTTTTATAAGGGCACTCCCCCACGCGTCCACTGAGTGGACATGCGGGAGAGCGTCTCATGTAAAAATGGCCAATGGGCTGGCTACCTCCTTTTTCCAAGCCCCTCCAACTGTTTTGTGTGCTCTCATCACCCTATACAAGGGGTCCTATGACTCCTTTGCCCCCCTCCTTACTTGCCAGGCATTCCACTCAGAGGCATAGCTAGATTGGAATGGACCCTCATGCAGAAGATGAAATCTCTCCCCCTCCCCCCCCATTCCCGAGACACTTGGCAAGTCTTCAGTGGGTGCTAATCATCCATTGGTCTATGCACACATTCCACATGGGCATGCCACTTGTCCCCTCTGCCCAAAGTTCTTGGGTCTTGGCACAGCGGCACCCCCTGCACCTGTTGCAGTTATGCCCTTTGTTCTCTTGGTGCATAACTTGGTGACTCCAGACTGCGGAGCATTAGTAGGAAAAGGTTTTTCCAGGGCTCATGCTTCCGAGACAAAGGCCTTATGCTTTTACAACTTGGTAAGTGAGGGAGCAGACTAGCAGAAGGCCATTTGCAACTAGAGCAAGGTTGTATTTTTTTTTTGCTGGCTGAATATTTTAGAGTTCCCTACAGTGTGGAATGCTTTAAGCTTGCATTTCATAGATCTTTGAGCCTAGGAAGTTTTCATTAACGTTTGATGTCTAGGAAGCATCATGCTAGGTCTGGGGGAAAAAGAACCACGTGATGCTGGAACATAGCTCTAAAATAGAAGACAGGGAAAGAAAACCCTTTTCTTGCTTGCTAAGTGATGGCTTTAAAGGGCCTGTGAGTGCGTAGATCTACAGCTTAGACCCTCAGACATTGTTTTGCAGGAGATTGCTGCTTTACTAAAGCAGGTGGCTTAAATTTATTTCACATTCTGAAACCGAAATCATCCACAGTCATGTCTAATGACTTTAAAGCCTTTTCAGTATTATTATTATTACTATTACTTATTAGATTTCTTTTCTGCCCCCTCCTGCCTTCCCAGCTCGGGGCGGCTCACAACATTTTAAAGTACAAAAGTACACAAAAACATTAAAAGCAACCAATAGTAAAGCTGAAACAAACACAAAAACAAAAATATCCCCCCATACCCAACCCAACCCCCCACCCATCACCTGTCTCCCTCACCAAAGGCCTGGCGGAACAGCCAAGTCTTACAATGTCGTCGGAAAGGCCAGGCGGACCTCCAGCAGGAGGGAGTTCCACGGCCGCGGTGCGGCCACCAAGAACACCCTCCTCATCATTGCCACCCGGGAAACCCGTGGGATCTCAAGGAGGGAGCCCCCGGCTGACTGTAGGGGTCAATAATGCCACCAAAACCAGTGGGAAGGAGCTATGTGTACTGATAATAAATTCTTTCTGGTTGGGGTGGTCCAAAGAGCCTCTTTGTTAAAATGTTTGCTCCTGCACTTAGAAAAACAAACCCCCTTGCCATGGATGGAGTCATTTCATATCTGGAAGACCAACTTTCTCCCTATGCTCCGTCGCGATCCCGGCTGTGAGCACCCTTTTGCGGGTGCCATCTGTCCCATAGGCCCGCAGGGTGAAGGAGCATAAAGAGACGTTCGCAGTTGCTGCCCCTGTATTGTGGAACTCCCTTCCCTGGGAAATTTGCCCAAGTTCAAGCCTAGGAATTTTCTGGAATCAATGTAGCACTTTTCTTTTTGGTCAAGTGTTTGGTAGGCAGGGATAGGGGTTGTGGTGGTAGCTTTTAAGGGATTTGTATACGTTTTTGTGCAGTTCTATTTTTATGTGGTTTTAATGTTGTAATCTGCTCTGAGCCTTAGGGGAAGGGTGGGATAGAAGTTTAAATAAATAATAATACTAACCCAGGGGCAGGGAAATCCCTATCCACAGTCCACTTCCAACCCATTCCCTCTTCATGGCTTTTCTATTTTCTCTTTAATGTGACCCCTTTCTTTTGGGCCTAACCCACACAGCAGATACAGGATCTCTCTTCTCTCAGGCGGAGTGCAGAGCACTCTAGCCATCCCCACTACGTCTCCCTCAGAGTGCTACCAGCTGTAGCCCCCCGCCCCATTCTCCCTCACCCCTTGCCCTGAGCGCTTCAGCCCACAGAGCTTTAAAAAGATATTGAAAGAAAGTGGCTTGCAGTTGGGAAAAGGCCCCCATCCCTGCGCTAAACCTTCCCACCCAAGAATGAATGATACAAAACTGAGAAAGGATTATTAACAACATTTGGAATGCAGAAGAGTGCACCAGAAGACAGAGCTTCTGACCCTATCCCCCTAGACCCCCTTCCATTTTTTATCTGGGGAAATGTAACTCCCTTCTCCATTCAGGTCTTTGCTCCTTGTTTCCCTTTCAGATCACATGTTTTTTAGTTCTTTCATACTGTTTTCCAACCAAAACTGTTTACAAAGCAGCTGTACCTCCATTCTCCAGATAGGGTATATTTATTTATTTTATTTATTTAACATATTTATACCCTGCCCCTCCTGCAAGCAGCTCAGGGCGGCTAGCAACTTTCAAAATAAAACAGCATTTAAAAACATTTAAAACAGTTATAAAAATCTCGCAAATAAAACAGGGAAAGGACAACAAGAAAATATAAAGAATAATAAAGAAGGGTAGGAGGATAAAACCCTGCTAACCCACCCTCCCCAAATGCCTGGTTTTACAAACTCACCAGAATGTTAAAAGGCTCGGGGCCAGGTGAACTTCCTCCGGGAGGGAATTCCAAAGACGTGGCCCGGCCACCAAGAATGCCCTCTCCATTGTGGCCCCCCGCTTAACACGGGGGACCTCCAAGAAGGCACCTCCGGCAGACCANCCCCCCGCTTAACACGGGGGACCTCCAAGAAGGCACCTCCGGCAGACCAAAGGAGCCGCTCTGGGGCGCGGAGGGCGAGGTGATCCCTGAGGTATAAGGGACACTTGCCCAAACTTGGAAGAGGACCAAAGAACAAAATTCCAATTACCAAATTCCCACTGCTGTGACTTTCTTTGTGGACTGGGTCCACAGTCTTGTCTACCCAGTGGTGGCTGGTGGACTTCCAGGGAGGGTGAGTGTGGGATGGCACTAGGCAGGGATGGGGGAAGGGAGGGAGAGAGGCAGAAGTGGGGGGTAGCGGGAAGGAGTAGAAATGGGTGGAGGAGGGCAGGGAGGGGTAGAAACGGGGGTGTTGGGAAATGGGGGTAGCGAGAAGGCAGGGAGAAGGGGAAGGGTAAAAATGGAAGGGTGGATGTGGGGGGGGAGGCAGGGAGAAGGGGGTAATAATAGAAGGAGGGAAGGACAGAGGTTAGGAAGACAAAGGTACTCACCTGCTGAAGCTTCCAGCAGCCATGCTGGATCTTTGGTGAGAGAGACATGGCTCCTGGCAGTAGCCAGGAACACACCACACCCCTCCCCTGTCTGCTGTGGCTACTATTGGCCCGGGGCAGTCTGGATCACTGCCTGGAGGGTGCTAACTTCAGGGTGCTCCCTGCTTTGGGAATTGCAGAGGGACCCCCAGCTCCTACCCCTCCCCTTTTACTGCACAAATGCCCCAGGGGGCAGCTGCCCTGGGCACTTGTGCAGTAAAGGCAGTAACTGGCCCTACCTCCCCGTCCTTGGTTGACTCACAGCTGAGAAGGCTTTGTGCATGTGCTGCCAGCTCAGTGGAGGGGAGGGAATGGAATGGCTTCATGGGAGGCAGGGTGGAGCCCCACCACCCCTTCTCTACCAGCAGCCCCTGGTCTACCCCAGAGAAAGACAGCCCAGGAGCAAACAAAGCGGGCAGTCCTCGCCCATTAAAGTCAGTGGGAGTATTGCCATTGACTTCAGTGGATTCATAATTGCAGTCAATGATTGTGATCCACAGACTAGTTATTCAGGAGTATACGGGTCGCAGCCAACATGTTTAACCATGATGAGTCCAATACGAGCTCTCTGTTTCATGAGTTCTTATACTCTTTGCTGGCATTACAACACTTTGAGACTAAAATGTAAAACTGTGACTTCAGACAGCAAGTCTCAAAAGCAGATGTCGTTGCTGTGTTGGTCCCAAAAAGGATAGACGGAGACAAAGTAGTTCAGATGATGTTTTTTATTGAACCAACGTCTGTTGCTGAGCGTGTAACAAACGTTTGAGCCACACAGGACTCTTCATCAGACGATAGGCAAGTCAGAACTTTGTCTTCAGACAGCAACAAAGACATGCAAGCTAGATCAGAGATACTATTTGAGATTGTGACCCCATTCGCAGATGGTGTGACCCCAGTTGGGGTCCTGATCCACAGTTGGTAATCTCTGCCAAATTTTTCAGGAGCAAAGCATAAGTGTTAATCATTTTTTTGCAACGTGTACCATAACATGATGGGAACAGTGTGAGTGAAGACCAATATAGTATAACTCCGTTTTAAAAAGGACCGGATACATTTTTAGAGGATAGGTCCATGAATGGCTATTAGTCAAGTTGATTGGGGATGAAACTTCTGACTGTCAGGGTCTGGGGTGAACAGCAGGAAATAGATCACTCCATTATGACCTGAAGCAATCAGAGTTGTCCACAGTCAGAGAGAGGATGCCGGGCAAGGTGAATTATTGGTCTGACCCAAATGGCACTTCTTATGTTCCTTCCTTGGCTATGAGAAAAGGTGTTTGTTTCACTGGGGGAAACAAATTAATCAGTAGTCCTTTGTGCACGTGCACCCCCACCCCCAGACACATAGAGACTCTTGCTAAGCAAATGACTGAGATTTGTCACTGACTACCAGTGGGTGGTGTGTGCGTGGCAGGGAAAGATAATCTTTATCTCATCCTCTTGTTACGATATCGGCAGCACATCACTGGGTAACAGAGACTCTGGGTGTTTATAAATGAGACAATAGCCTGTCACGCCAGGAGGGTGTTTAGCCCGTGTTCACTGCTCATTTATTCAGTAGCCATAAGATGCGTGCACCTGTGCGCCACGGAGCCTCCACTCACAGCGGAGTCCTGGGGCATTGCGGGCCCACTGTATGGACCAATCCAGGTGTCACGGGGGGAGGAGGGGGCTAAGGAGGGGTGTGAGACCACAAGGGCCCAGGTTCCACGCACCCACTCGCTCTCTCTACTCACACACCAGCCCAGACTCCAGACGCTAGGAGGGTCTCTCTGGGGAAAAATGCCCGTCAGGATAGTCGGTGGACCTATAGGCCTTACAGTGCCCAGGTCCCTATCATCATTGGGCACCAAGCGTTTGGAGGGAGGATGGGCCTCACTCTGTCTCCCAACACACAAGACCCGCACCAGAGGGGGGGGGGTCAGGAAGGCATATATAGGAGAAGTGAGCAGGTGACCGGAGTAGGGGGTCCCAGGAATGGGGGAGCTAGGGAAGGGGACTTGCACTCCAAGGGGGAGAGGGGTAAGGCTCCAGAGGTGGGGAGAAGGGGGAATCTCTCACTCAGGCACTCACACTCTTTCAGGCTCTCACTCTCACAGCCACACAAGGGTCAATACACCGGGGGGGGGGGGGGGCAACACGTAGACACTATAAAGGAATAGTAACAATGCAATATCAAACACCAAGACTCTCAAGGATTCACACAAACACTACTTATCGCTTGCTCAGTCGGCCGGTTTCTCCACCTCAATCACCAGCACTGAGTGCTTCCCGGCACTAGTGTTTATGCCCGAGGCCCCGCCTCCTGCGCGCTCCCACAGGCGTGAGGAGCAGTGCACTGTTGTACTGCTGAGCCCTGTCTCTCTCTGCGTTGCCCGTGGTCGTGCTGGGAATACATGCTGTGCGGGCGGAGGTGTGTGTGTCCTGTGCTGCCATGGGGAGTGTGGACGGCGTGGGGTTGGGAGCCTTCGGGGAGGCTGCAACGGGTCCCAGGGAGGACCCACGCTGGGGACAGCCCTTCGGAGGTGAGCGGCACCAGCAGGGAGGCTTTACACCGGGCCAGTGTTTGCCCACATTTCCACCCCTGTCTACTAGGGTGCGCGCAGCCTCCGTGTGGGCAAAGCACTTAGAGTGGTTCCAGCGGTCAGAGCAGTGAGTGTGCTCACCACTCTCCCTGTCCCTGGGGCTTCTACTCTTTACTTTCACTTTGGAGTGCCCAAAAATGGCACTCCAAATGGGGTGAGACCAGGGGGAAACGGGAAGGAAATAGTGGGGGAGCTTCCAGGACCCAGAATTCCTCACGGCTGTGAGTCATGAGGGAGGTGTGGTAGTGGGTGGAGCGTATGGGGTTTCCTGCGCAAAACCCCCTGAGTGGGGGCTGGCCAGACCAAACTCGGGATTCCTGCAGGCTATCATCTGTTTCTTGCACCCTCTATCGCTGGGGCAGTGCAGCTCCTTTAAGAAAGTGGAGATGTTGAAATGGTGCCCTTCTGCTGACTGTTCCCAGTCAGGCTGTCTGTCAAGACAATTATAGAACAAGAGAGTGAGGGAACTCTTCCTGGGAAGAGCATGCAGGCTGCAGTTAGGGTGGCTCAGCACATGGGAGCCTGAAAGCCCCACACATCCTTTCCATAGAGCATGGCAGATTTGTTAGATGCTGAAACCGAAGCTGCTGCCATGCTGAACCAACCAGGTAGAGGAAGAATTGCTATCCCATCTCTATCCCTGCATGGCATTATTTCCAGTTAGCCGCCCCTGCTGCTTGCCTTGCAAGCTGGCCTTTCAAGAGCTGAGCTCTCTCCAAGCTGTTAGCAAGCAGCCTGCTTTCTGCTTCCTCAACCGAAGGAATCAAGATTGATCTGAGAAGTCCAGGTGTCACTGAAGCACAAGATCTGGGCATGCGGGAAGTGATTTAAAATGAGGACTTAGCAAAGTGTGCCGCAAAATGTCCCTAATGGAGACAACCACCTGGGTCAGGTGATGTCTTTTTCCTTGTGAAGTTAGCACAGGATGCTCCTGTGAACCCCGACGTAAATGATCCAAACCCCATAGAAAAGGGGGCATACTGCCTCTGTGGCCGCATTCCACCAACGTGGATTCCTCCTTGTCAGTGGAGTAACTAGAGTCCAAACTGAGGGGAGGCTAGCTCCCCCTACAACCAAAATAGTGGCAGCTCTGCCCACTTGTCCAGCTTCCAGGGAATTCAAATGCTATTGCAGGGGGGCAAAATTAAGGAGAGAACTATTGTCTGCCCTCCAAATTCAGGAGGATATGTCCCTTCCATCCCCCCCTTCTCCTCCTGCCACACATTTTGCACCCAGACTCCCTGTGGAAACCCCACACAGATTGAAAGGGTTCTTGGCACAGGAGCAGGGGCTTCCATGGCACCACTCTCTGCTCCCTAGCCTACGGGACCCTGAGCAGAAGCTTTTACGGCTGCCTTTTGCAATCCTCTGGCTTCTCTCTACAGCAACCATGACCCAACCACAGAGGGATCCAGCTGGGTTGCCAGATATTCCATATTTTCAAGCAACAGTGGGAAACCTGTGACTGATGGGCCAAATCAGACTTGTAGATATTCTATATTTGGCTCCTTTCCAATTCCTGGATTAGATCCTTAGATCCAGTCCCTCCCCTCAAACAGCGAAGAGGCTTGCACAGGGGGAAGGCAGCCGAGATGAGGGCATGCATTTAGAGACAGGTGATGGATCCAAGGCATAGATCCCCTAATCTGGACACACACACACACACCCATCCTGAGCATACCTCTTAAGCATCCGCACCCCCAAGCTCTCTCCAGCCCATTGGACTAATTTTCAAAGTGGCCCTCAGGAGGGAAATGTTTCTTCACCCCCTGTTTTACAGTATGTCCTTGCGGTAAAAACAAACATGACAGTGACCTGCTCTGGCCAGCTTTGTTCTGCTGTGGCCTGCAGGTCACTGTCACATTTGTGCTCGGGCCCGCAGATGTTTGCCCTGGACTGACCCTGGGAGTGTTGGCGACTAGCCCAGGCTGTTAACTCGGCAAAGTGTCCGGGCTACCACTCAGCCACCCCCCGGGGTCAGTCTGAGGCAAAGTGTGCACAGCAGGTTAGAATTATGTTGTGACCAACTGTGACCCATCCTGGATCGGGGCCACCATGGCAGGCTGTGACTGGCTGTCATGGCTCCCAGCAGGGGCGGGATGACTCCCCGGTCAGGGTCACATGTAGTCAGTCCCCTGATCTGACCCTGGCCTTGTTAGTGGTGCGGCAGCAACCCGACTAGGTTCGCTGCCATTCTGCTGTCCACTTCTGGTTTTACCCGTTGTTTCTGAACCCCACGGCTCCTTGGAGGTTCATAGAACAGACACTCCATGTGGCTCCATTATTGCTCCACAGAACAGACTCCACACAGCTTTGCTTTGTACATATAATTACAGCTTTGTAATTATTTATATAGCACAAGCAATGTACTGGCACTGGGTAATCTTTCATTAAAGACAGGTCCCTGCCCTGGCGGGCTTACACAATCTAGAATGGACAAGGGAGGGGAGACAACAGGAAGGGAGTATAGGGAGAGACATGGATGCATTTGTGAAGTTGAGAAGTCACAGGCACATGTGTTTAACTCAGTTACAGAAGGGGCCCCTGAATGACAGAACGGTAGAAGCAGCATCGGTAAGCCGTCTGTGCTGGTGAGGAGTAAGGGAAAAAAAGGTATGGTTTTAGGAGGGATTTGAATATCAGGAGGGGGTGGGGACGTGAGTATTGAGGAAGAATGCTCCGAGCATAGTGGGTAGTTTGGGAGGAGAGATGAAGACAGTTCTAGGAGCAGGAGACTCTGGGGCAGGTGTCAGAGGAGGAATGAAGATCCCATATGGGAACATAGTGGGAAATGAGGGAAGAAAGATAGGAAGGAACAAGACCATGAAGACCCTTGAAGACAAGGAGTTTATGCTGGATGCCAAGAGGAGAGGGAGCCAGTGGAAGATCCCTTATGTTCATCAGCTGATAGCAGAGCAACTCCAACAGATGCCCCGATGCCAGGAGGGTAGTGTCGGCTCTGAATCATCTCCTTCTGAGACTGATATTGCTGAGAAGGGGCCAGGATATGGACACCCTGATGACAGAGGAGGCCTTTGCTTGTGGCCTTTTTCTTTCCAGAAGAAAGCAGAGACCAGAGTTGTTTACATGGAATGGGGAATGATTCTTGAGGAGAATGGGACTCATAAGGGTTGTAATTTAGAAACAGGTCTGGCAATGCTGGACATCTTTACCCACGCCCTGTACCAACAGCCTCCCTTCGTTTCCCGCTGGGGGCAATTCTGGAACAAATTTTAAAAATGTAAGGAAGTGAACTTGGAATTCTGCACCTGTGTGTCAGTGCACCGCATGCATCACTTCCTTGGAAATAAATACCACATATTCATTCGTTTCAGACTCATTAACCAATCCACCCCAAATAAATTAGACTACTGGTTTGTGAGTCAGTGCGCGGGGCACATTATGAGTGAAACTGTTTTCAAAACAGACATAACGTTAACTCCACTTTAAAACCACTGTTATGATCCCCCACCAAATGTAACTCCCTGTTGGGGTTCATTCCTCCTGGAATGTAAGTCATTGCATAGTGCCGTAGAGATCATACCTGAGCTCCCCTGCCAGCCTCTTGTCTCAGCACAATGGTTCTGGCCAGGCGGGGCCAAGTACTGGATGGGACAGCTTTTCAGTTTGGAGTCAGCGTAGAGATCTGCAGCCTGGCTGGAGGTTGCTTGTTGGAGTTTGGGGGTAGAAGGCTACAGAGGAACAGCCTTTTGGGGAGTCCCTGTGATGCGGGACCTGGAGGGTTCAGCAGGACCTGGCTGGAGGAGCTGGCCGCTGGTCCCAGCCATTCCTCTCAGCTTGTACATTTGTAAATAAATGGACTATTATCCCACACAGTAAGTCCCCAGTTTCTCTCTCCTGATGAAGGAACTGCCCCTTGAACATCCCACTACTCGGGGACGTGGGGTGAGCAACACCACTTTTAACACCACTTGGACATTTCTTATGCATGTTGTAGGGCTGTTTTAGTGCCCTATGCATGAGAAATGTTTAAACGGCGGTAAAGTGGAGTTAGCATTATGTCTGTTTTCACCCTGTGTCTGCAAACTTCAGAGCGGCCTCCTTAACTATGTTGCTTCAAATCCCTACGGAGAGAAGAGCGCTGCTGCTGAATAATTGAAGCTGAAAGCACACACGCTGCCTTTTGCTCACTCTCTGACTCCCGGAATTGTCGCTTGCAACAGAAGGCAAGAGAGTTTCAGATCCAGGACTTGGATGAATTTTGGTTGCATCAAACAGAGCTCACTGGCCAATTGTGGTTTACTGTTGTCTCGCAGGTTAAGTGTAACTGTTTAATTCAACATGTAGACTAAGACTCGGGAACAAAAGGACTCAAATGCAGACTCTTAATTAGCAGCAGCCAGCCACTAGCTAGCCTACGTCCACTATGATTCATGTCCCTGTAAGAACCTATAGAGAAGAGGTTAACAAGGCAGAGAAGTGTACATGTGTAAACACGCAGGACAACATGGTGCATCAAATAAAAGGACACTAGAGTCTAGTACCCTGAAAGGGACCAAGGGTAGCCATCTGCTCCTTCGTCTCACTGCCAATCTGCTAAGCATTTTCCTCTCCTCGCATTCTCTGCAACTCTCCTCTCCAACTCAGTCTTCTCCTTATCTTGATTTTTCTTTCCCTTACCCACAGCCCCTCCCTGAAGTCTCACCTCTTCATCCCTGCCTACTCTGTTTTCTTCTGTGTATTCTAATAAATCCTGTTTCTTTTGCTTTCTCCCTCTATTCACCCAGCCCTTCTGAGACATGTTCCTCTCCTGAAGGCCTTCTGGTTACAAAGACCCCTGTGTCATCTCTGTGGCAGTTACAAGCAACTCCACTGGAGAGAGCTATGCTGAGTCACATGGGGCTCTCATTTCCATCCACTTCCTTCTCTGACTCCAAATGGGTGGGTCCACAGCCATAACTGTGAAAATGGGGGTGAGGCATCATACTCCCCCTGAGCTTGGAGCACTTAACTTTAGCACCTGTGCCAGCACCAAGCACTGGTGGTTGTGGTGGGGGTTGAGGGGGGGAGAGAAAGAAAGAAATGAGAATATATCGAGGCCTAGGTAAAGACCTCCTGTAGCCTTGGGGACTGCTCCTAGGCAGCAGCACAGGAGAGGGTGAGTTTAAATCTTACTTCCACGGACAACTCTTGCTACATGGCCCCATATTTCTAAAAAAAAAGTTAACAGAGGTGGCACAAGGATGAATGGGAGAATAGTATCCAGATTTTAGCATGGTTGGCTCAAAGTCTAGCTACCCAGTAACACTGCTAATGCTGTTGTAGAAGCCTAACTAACTGCTGTCTAACATGAGCATGAGCAGTATGCATATGCAACGTCCTTCTCTGGTGGCTGAATTTAAGAAGGCCAGCTGTCACTTCTGTAGTTGAAGAGGTAGAGACTTTGGAAAGAGAATCTGAGAGGCAGCGGTTCAGATATCCTCTTGTGAGAGGATATTATCTGAATGCAATTGGTTTCATTTTTGAACTCTGCTTTTTAAAACTTTTAAAAAGCAGGTTTGGGGAAAGGGTGATAAAGTGTCACAGGCAGAGCCTTGCTTAGACTCCAAAAACAGATCCATGCCCGGCTGTGTTAAGATTGACTAGAGCCTGGTCCCGATGCAGCTGGGCTCTTCCGCACCCAGACCTGCTGCAGGGTAACCCTTCCCCTGCGACATCAGTGTTCCTCAGGGGTAGGTCCATCTCAGGAAAGGGTTGTGGTAATGCCTTAATCCTGACCCTTTTCTGATGTAACTCTGTTCCCCAGGGAATGTCATGAGAGCCACCTATTGGGATTTTTGTAGGCAACCTGCATCCAAGCAGGGGGTTGGGCTAGATGGCCTTCAAGGTCCCTTCCAATTCTGACATTCTATGATTTTATGACACCATGGGGCCCTGTGGAAGTAGGGTCATGTCAGGAAAAGGAAGGGCTTAGTTTTTTGTTCCTGATGTGGCCCCGCCTCCCCTGCAGAGGGCTGTAATGGCATGACTTTCTATGGGAGTAAGGCCTCTTCCCTACAGAGGAGCCCAATCCAGCCCAAGTAAGAGGAGCTTGGGCCAGGATGCCCAACCAATCCAATGGAACCCCAGTATGCAGGGCTGTGTTTGGGGTTCAGGAGACAGGGCTTTGGGAGTCCAGGGGCAAAGTTGTTCCTCCTTATTTGCAAAAGTTGTTACATCACTGCCCCAGACTCTAGTAATAGAGGTGTCTCCTCTGTATAGAACTAGACGGGCTTTGATACCGAGCTGGTTTGTACTAGCACTTACACAAGTCAGTTGTTAGCTACTTGTAAGGATGAACATTTAGTTAAAGACATCCCCTTGATGCAATAAGGCTATAATTTTGCATCACCCTCCCTCCAGCTTTCTTTTTATATGATATCTTTCCAGTAAGTATTTAATTTGCCAACGTCTTTGTGATCCCATTACTTTCTGCCCAACATTACTGTTCTCATTAACATGGGGCTACCCATGATGATGGTCCGGAAGCTGCAGCTAGTGCAGAATGTGGCGGCCCGCCTTCTTATAGAGATGGGCCACCGTGAGCACATTACACCTGTGCTCCATTCTCTGCACTGGCTGCCTATAGTTTTCTGGGCCCGATTCAAGGTGTTGGTGCTACCTATAAGCCCTGAATGACCTGGGCCCTCCCCACCTACCTGTAGAACCACCTCACTCCTCGGGCCCTAGATCGGCCCCTGCGGTTGGCTGGGGGCGCCCTTCTTGAAGTTTCCCGGGTTTCCGAGGGGGTGACTATGAAGAGGGCCTTCTTGGTGGCCACACCTAGGCTGTGGAGCTCCCTCCAGCAGAGGCCCGTTTGGCCCTGAACCTCCCTTCCTTTCAATGAGTATGTAAGACCTGGCTGTTCCACCAGGCCTTTGGCGAGAGACGTGGCTGATGAAAGGTGGGGTTCAAGGTTCAGGTAGGAGGGGTTTCATTTATACTTTTAGCTTTCTCTTATGTTATGAGTTGTGTTTTAATGTTTTTATAATTGTATTTTAATTGAAATTGTTAGCCAGCCCGACCTGCCTTTGGCAGGAGGGGCAGGGTAAAAATTCTTATATAAATAATAAATAAATAAATTAAGCTACCACACAAGGTTATGCATCAGTTTTGGGTGTCAGAGGACATAGTGCAGATTGATAAGGAGCTTCTGTGATTCTATCTGGGCAGCTGAGCTTGTCCTTTGTGCTAATGCAAGTTGTGCAGATGTCTTTGACCCTTTGGCTCTACATTGTTGGAGAGCACAGCCACCATCAAGATCTGGGCTTGGAAGAGTCCATTACACTCCCTTCTTCTAACCTTTCAGCTCCCCACTGCCATTTGTCTTGCTCCAGTCCCACATCAGTGGTTGTGGACGATCAATCTCTGGAGATTGTTTCTAGGTATAACTCTCGACAATCTGGCATAGAAACAAGGAAGACACGCTTGCTCTGAAATGAATGAAGACCCAAATCAAGGTCATTGCATGATGAAGCCAGACGTATTGTTAGCTTCCCTTCAATTAAAATGATTTATGGAGTGACGCTTCTTTTGTACTCCTTCAATATCCAATTTTATAAAATAAAAAGGCTATCAAAGGGACCAGAGTTTGGTGATGGATAGCCACGGAATGAAGACACGCATGGAAATTTGATACAAAACCAAAGCAACAAAATAGCTGGCCTATTCCTAATCAGTCGATGAATATCTTTCTCCAGCACACATTTCTAAATTTAACAGTTGCTTTTCTTTGGAAATATCTTTACTTTGCCAACATGTTGTAACCTCATACCAGCAGATGTTACCTTTACAGCGACACTTGATATTTGATGCTTTTCTAAAGTCAGGCAAAATAAATGAACTTGTCTTTTTAAAAAAATAGAGCTGTGGATTCTCATGCTTCTACCGAAAAGCATAAAATCAAGAACCAAGTGTAATCTAAGTCAATGGTTCTCAAACGGAGGAGTGGATTGGCTGAAAAGTTGGGCATGAGCAAGGAGCATAACTGCTATTCTGAGCTAAGGGGAATTTCAAAAATGGTGGGCTAACAAGAGGGAGAGGATAAGAGAGAGGGTGGGGCAGGGTGGCGAGGGAGGTTGAGGGCAAGGTATATGTACTAGGGATGGGTGAACACGGTTCAGAAGTTCAGAGTTCGGACCGAACTCGACCAGTTCAGTCGACCGAACCGAACCTCTGAACTGAACTCAATTTTTGAACTGAACCGAACCGAATTTCCGAACTCGGCTCTGTTCGCCCATCCCTAAAAGATAATATTCCATTTAGTTCAATGGGGTTTGAATTTCCGAACTTTGTTTTGGAAGTTCAGACGGAACTCGAATAGTTTGGTCGACCGAATCCAACTTCCGAACTGAACCGAATTTCCGAACTGAACCAAACCGAATTTCCGAACTTGGTTCTGTCCACCCATCCCTAATATGTACACAAGGTGGGAAACTCAAATATCACAAACAAGATGAAGGGGGCATGTTCTAAAAAAAGACTGAGAACCAATTATCTAAATCAAGGGTGCAGAACCTCAGGCCTGGGGGCCAAATGCACCAACAGCTAGTTTGCATGTGGCTCCTTTCCAGTACCTGGATCTGGCCCCTGGATCCTGCTCCAGGCCCTAAGCACTGAAAAACTGAGGTCATAGGAACAGAGCAGAGATGAGGGCAAGTTACACACAAGGATAGGGGACAGATCCATAGCATAGATCCATAATCTGGACCCTCTTCTGCCTGAGTGCATCCCTTAAGCGCTGCTGGCCCCAACTTCTATGCAACCCTTGGAGCTTGTATTAATTTTCTTTCTTTTTTAAAAAATTATATTTTTATTATTTTTTCATAACAAGCGGTAACTCACTCTACATACATACAAATTGTTATCGCGGAGCTGGACAATCTGCCCATTACAGCGGTGGTCCAGCTCAACAAAGGTGAGTTATTCCCCTTACTAAATTTTGGTTAAACATAACAATATTCTCACTTTGTCCAGGTTCAAATGTTGTTGTAATAACTCCCATATATTGTTCCATACAGCATAGAAGGATTCAAGTTCTTGATGGACTTCAGCGTGGATGCATTCCAAGGTAGGTTTAAGCCAAATTCAGTGGATCCATTTCCTTATCAATGGTTGTGTCTTTGACTTCCAATTACAAACAATAGTATAGATGGCTGCAATCCTTAATTGTTGACATGCCTGTCTCCGTTCCTTAATAACTTGTATCTCAGGAAAGATGCCCAACAAAGCAAACGTAGGCTGAAAAGGTATCTCTTGTTGGGCTATTTCATTCATATGGGGTCAGATTTCCTGCCAAAACTTATTTATATGTGGACAAGACCACCAACAATGCATCCAGGTCCCTGGGGTCTCACATCCCTGCCAACAATTTTGCGGGTAGTCTGTATTCATTCTATGTAGTTTACACGGGGTAAAATACATACGATATGTGGTTTTTATTTGAGGCTCTCTAACGGTTAGAGATCTGGAGACCTTGTGTATATTGTCCCATATTTGTATCATCTCCTTTTTTTCTATTTTTATTTGCAGGTCTTCTTCCCACTAAGAGATGTACACTGCATCAGGTAAGTTGTATAAGCTATGTAAGACTTTATATATTCGTGAAATTATATGCTTTTGGGATGAGTCCCCATACAATACCTTTTCCAAATCAGTAATTTTTCTTATATAGTGGGGCTTACTATATTTGTTGTTAAACTTGCTTTTTATTTTTCTATATGTGAAAGGGTCTGGCGCACTCCCCAGCATTTCTTTAATGGTATCCAAAGTTAGAATTTCATCCCCTACAAACAAGTTCTTTGCTATTTTTAATCCCTTTGTTTCCCATAATTTAATGACCACCACCGGTATAGCTACTAATCTCGCCCAGTTTCCAAAAATTGGAGTAAAAGGGGATTTATCGTTTATCATTTCAGCTTTATTTATACATTGTTCCCAAGTGTAGACTGCCATACCTATAAATGGATGTTCCTTGTCTATTTGTTTTTTAATATCTATGTCCTCTGTAAGTAGGGCTTTAAAGTTCTCAGTCTTACATGTGCTTTTTTCCAGTTGTATCCAATCCGGGGTCCTATTATTATGGTACCAGCTTTTTATACCTCTTAAGGCTGATGCCCAATGATATAATTTAATATCCGGTGCATTCATACCTCCCTTCTATTTTAAAGTGTGAAGAAATGATCTACTTACTCTAGATTTTTTCCTGTGCCAAATTATTCTGGCTATAATTTTATTTATGGAAGAGAAGTATTCCTTAGGGACATATATCGGAAGGGCCATGGAGGTATATAATAACTTTGGTAGAATTGCCATTTTTATTAAATTTATTCTTCCAACCCATGAGACTTGCAGCTTTTTCCAGTCTGCTTCCTTTTCATTAACTGTCTCCACTAATGGGAGGAAGTTGAATTTATAAAGATCTTTGAGTTTTTTAGTGATGTTAATACCCAAGTACTTTATGGTCTTGCTTTGTACACTGAACAGAGTGGATTTTTGCAGGTCTATTTTAGAGAGCTTCTCCTCATTGAACATCAACATTTGTGATTTTTCAACATTTATCTTGCATCCTGAAATTGCACTGAATTTTTCCACCAGCTGTAATAAATTGGGTACTGTGTTTGGCAGGTCTGTTAAGAATAAGATCATGTCGTCTGCATATAAAGCAGTCTCGTATTCTTCCTCTCCAACTTTTACTCCTCTAATTTTTGGGATTGTTTTATCGCAATGGCTAATGGCTCTATTGCTATGTTGAATAACATCGGTGACAAAGGGCAGCCCTGTCTAGTGCCACGAGTTCACTTAAATTCAGGTGTAGTTGCCCCGTCCATTATTATTTTTGCTCTTGGATCTTTGTAAATCAATTTTACCCATTCTGTAAAGTTGCCCTTCATTCCCATCTTTTCCATAGTGCGTATCAGGTATTTATGTTCCACCATGTCGAATGCCTTCGCAGCATCCACGGACACCACTGAGGACGGGGATTTACTTTTGTGAATTTGATAGACAATATTGATCACTTTGTGTATGTTGTCAATCCCTAGCCACCCAGGGATAAATCCAGACTGTTCTGGTGCTATAATATCTGGTATGACTATCCCTAGCCTATTGGCCAGAATTTTTGTAAATGTCTTGACATCGGTATTAATTAATGAGATTGGGTGGAATCCACTACATAATTCCATATTTTTTCCCGGTTTCAGGCATAACATAATATGTGCCTCATAAAATGTTTGGGGCATTTCTTTCTGTTGTAAAAATGTATTAAACATATTGGTGAGTACAGGGCTAAGTTGGTCAGCAAATGTTTTGTAGAATTCTGCGGGGTATCCATCAGGCCCTGATGCTTTATTTTTTGGGAGATTTTTTATTACTTCTTTGACCTCTGTTAGCTCTATTGAGGTAACTGTTCTGTTCTACTGAAATTTTGGGCAGCTTAATTTACTTTAAAAAACTATCCATATCCTCTACTTTGGGATTCCTTGTCTTATAAATATCTTCATAAAATTTCATAAAGCATCTTTATTTTTCTTTTCCCGTTAGCATTTTTGAATCAGACGTTTCTCGAATATATGGTAAACTAGCTTTTTGTCTCTTTTTTTTTTAATCAATCCAGCCAATGCTTTGTCTGTCTTATTGGCTTTGTCAAAGTAATATGCCTTGGTGTATCTAATCCTAGATACCATCTTTTCCGTTTCTATTAAATTTATTTGGCTTTTTATTATAGCAATTTTCTCCATGTTAATAGCTGGTTGTTTAGCTAATTGTTTAATTTGCAGGAGGAGTTCATTTACCTGCTTATTTTTTTCCCTTTTCAGCTGTGCACCCAAGGAAATGAAGTGCCCTCTGATCACGGCCATAGCCGCTTCCCAAAGTGTTATTGGCGAAGTATTTGGCACGTCATTAAATTGGATGTATTCTATAATTGCTTTTTGTATTTGTTCTTTGACCCAGAAACTATTCAAATAAAATTTCTTTAAGGACCATCTTTGTACAACATTTATTCTTTGTGTTTCCTCATTTATTTCTAACCTCATCGCATTATGGTCAGAGAAGGGAAGGATTTGAATAAGGGCTTGCACCCCAGCCTTAAATAGATTTTGATTTATTAAAATGTGATATATTTTAGTGGAGATTTTATGCAGGTTGGAATAAAAGGTAAATTCCTGTTTGTTTGGATGGAGGGCTCTCCATATGTCCTTCCAATTATATTTTTCTATTAGCTGAACAATTCTGTTTTGTTGTTATTTAGCTTAATTTTTGTAGACAGGTCCAATGATGAAAGTGGACTGTTAAAATCCCCACACAACACAGCCCGTCCTGTCATTTTTTGCTCTAGGTTTGGTAGCAGCTCTGCAAAATAGGCTGCAGTGTTATTGTTTGGTGCATATACTGAACATATAGTAATCTGTTCTTGCCCTATTAATCCTTTTATCATTATCATCCTACCCTTCTCATCTCTTTCAGTGCTGTGTTTGCCAATTTAATGTTATTGAAATGCCGATTGATACTCCTGCTTTTTTTGCATTAGAAAAAAATATTTTATGTCCCCTGTTAGCAAATCTATAATTATCCTGCTTCAATAGGTGAGTTTCCTGGATTGCAAATATTTTTACCTGCCCTTTATGCAGCAGCTACCAGACCTTTTTTCTCTTTATTGGATTATTTAATCCACATACATTAAAAGATAGCAAATTAATCTTATCCATCACCTATCTTTGGGTGTTGTTTTTTCTTGTACTGACCCCTCATATCACGTTCATATTTTATACCATGCATAATCAACTTTTCTTGCTGAATCCCTTGCTTCCAATTCCCTCTAAAGGGCATAACTGTGTTTCTTATTTAATATTAATTTTAACCCTTAACCCCCAATCCAACTGTTTAACTTTTGTGGGGAGCTCCCTTATAGGAGTGGTGTGTCTGTCAGGCTCCCCGCATCCCCCCAGAGCCTTTGCCAACCTCATAAACCTTTATTTTAATCATTTTTAGAACAAGCCTTTTGTAAACCTTTTTGCAGATTGCTTACTACATCCTATTTTTGAACCAACAACCTTCACATTTTAAACTATTCAGCAACCATCAAATTACATAACAGGCCTTTGCCCTTGCCTCTTTACCACAGCCCTTGTTCAGTCTTTGAAGTTCCTTTCCATGTAGCTCTGCAAATCAGTTACTTGAGAGAAAAATCTTCTCTTGCCTTGATGTACAAATGAAAATCTTGCTGGAAATAAAATCTGGACTCTGATGCTCTTTTTATTGAAGGTTTCAAGCATTGGTTTCCAGGCCTTTCTCTTCTGTATGGTTTCATATGCTAGATATGGATAGATGGAGATCTTTGCACCTTGGAATATCATTTCTGTTGCGCCTCTAGCTGCCTGCAACAGTGCTTCTTTATCTGAAAATCTGAGCAGTTTGACTATTATTGCTCTGGGGGGAGGGGGGGACTGGTCCTTGGGTTTAGGCCTTAAGGTTCTGTGAGCTCTTTCCAGCTCTATTTGGTGCAGTTCCCCCTTATCAGGGAAAACTGCTTTGAAGACTTGAAGCAGCAGCTTACACGTGCCATCCACTTCTAATCCTTCCGGTACCCCCATCACCCTCAGATTGTTGCGTCTAGAGCAATTCTCTAGATCTTCCAGTTTGTCTTGCAGAGCAGTTATTTGTATCTCCGTTCTAGTGGTTCTCTGTTCTGAATTATTTTCATGGTCCTCTATATCGCTGATTCTTTGCTCAGCTACCTCCATTCTTGTGTTAATTCCCTCTATTTGCGTTTTTAAATCTCCCAAAGTAGTTGTTATAGTGGATATCCCCTCTTTATTTATGGCTAAGTCCTCCTTTATAGATTTAAATAGGTCCAGTACCTGCACCAAGGTGTCTGGGTCCCAGGCTTCTTCTCCGCATGCTGCGTCGGCCATTTTGTTAGCTGCGGCCTTTCCTTTCCTTGTACTATGGCTCGGGGGATAATATTTATCGATTGTGGAGTCCGCTTCCTTCCTCTTCTCTTGGCTCATTCCTTTTTGAAAGATTTTTTCTGTTTTTCAGGTTGTTTTTGTCTCGAATGCTGTGATTTTCTTTACTTTGGCATCGGGTCCGGCGGGAGCTCAGTCGCGCACGTCCTACTGCTCGCGCATGCCCAATCAGCCCCTGCTTGTACTAATTTTCAAAGTGGCCCCTGGGAAGGAGAAAATTTTCCACCCCTGATCTAAAGGCTCAGAAGCCAGAAGGTAAATAAGAACCCCAATATGAATACTGACTTTTACAAAATTGCATGGTTTTAAGCCAGTCTCATGATTTTGGGGGTCCATTTATGATTTTTGAACACTGATGTGGACAGTACAGCAGCCAAGCCCTCTGTGGTCTTTCCTATGTATAGTTTCTGAAACTACCAACAGTTCTGTTCTGAACATCTGTGGTACTGAATTATGCAATGTTCCAAAGCTGAAATCGGCTTGTATCCAATTCTCATGTGTGTCTCATGCACTAGGGTTGAAACGAGATTTCTCGTAAGAGAGAAATCGAGGTTCTCGGTTTGTCCTATGATGAACTGAGAACCTCTTAATGCCCAACGAATTCTTGGTGGGAAATTTTTTAAAAAAGAAAAAAAAGTTCACTGTGCATGTGCAAAATGGCTGCTGGGTCATTTTTCATATGTGCAAAAAATGCCACCACCCTTAACCAAAAATGGCAGCACTAGCATCGCTGCGCAATCTGCTGCCCTTAACCAAAATGGCAGCAACACTATTGCTGCCATCTTGGTTAAGGATGGTGGCATGAGAAGTTAATTTTTAAATTATTTTTATTATTTTTGTCTGAGAATTCATACCAGGATTGGGAAATCGCCAAGAAATTGATCCCGGTTCCTGAAATCCTGAGAATTTAGTTCTTGAGCAGGATAGGTCTTGCCACACCTTCCAATATAATCAAAATGTCTCTAGGAAATGTCGCTCCAGCTACTGCTAGTCATTGCAAGCTGAGGTTTACCACCACTGCCTGACCTTTCACCTGGAGGGTCACTCTGGGCCACACTGGTGGGAGGGCAAGGAGACTGCCACAACCCTTTCTGATGTACTCCTCTATCTTATGGAGCATTCTGATGTCTAGGGCTGATGCGGCAGCAGCTTTTACCGCGCCGTGATTCTGTTCCGCCATTTTGAAACTGCCCGCTCCACACCGCGACTTTTCTGCGGATATTCCGCTAATTCCGCCGGAATTCTGCAAATCGCGGAATTGCGGAAAAATCATGGAAAAATTGCGGAAATCGCTGAAAACTGCTATTCCGCTATTTTTTGGCGCTGGTGGAATTGCGGAAATCACGAAAATGTCATGTTTCCATGATTCCACTAAGTTGCGGAATTAAATAAGCGGAACCGCGGAATGAAACCGCGGAATGAAAGCCTCTGCCATGCCGTTCTACTAATTGCGGAATCACTGTTTCTGCCGGAAATAGCTACCGCTGCGATATTCCGCTACAGCCCTACTGATGTCATGATCATGCCCATCCTGGCTGGTTAAGGCTAGCCGGGAGACACTGGGGCCGTTGTTGGCGGGGATAGTCAATGCCTCCCTTGGGGAGGGTGGGGTGCCAGGCTGTTTCAAGGAGGCGGTGGTGCAGCCCCTGCTCAAGAAACCATCTTTGGACTTTGACACCCCTGCCAGTTTTCGGCCTTTTTAGGGAAGGTTATTGAACGGGTGGTGGCTTAGCAGCTTCAGGGGCATTTGAACAAGTTAATTTTCTCGATCCCTCACAGTCGGGCTTTCATCCGGGTTATGGCATGGAGACTGCGCTTGTGGCCTTGGCCAACAACCTCTCCCGTGAGGTGGACTGGGGTTGTTCGACCCTGTTGATCCTGTTAGATCTCTCCGCTGCATTTGATACTGTTGATCATGAGTTGTTGGTGACTCAGCTGCGGGACCAGGCAGGGATTGTTGGGACTGTTCTTGAATGGTTCCACTCTTTCCTGGCTGAGAGAACCCAGCGTGTGGTGCTGGGGGAGTTTTCCTCTTCCCCCCGGGGCCTCACGTGCGGAGTATCACAGGGTTCCATCTTATTACCTCTCCTGTTCAATGTGTACATGCAGCCTCTGGGAGAGGTTGTTAGGGAGTATGGAGTAAGATGTCATCAATATGCTGATGACACCCAGCTGTGTGTCTCATTTTCCTCCGACTCAGGCCTGGCAGTCTCGGTGCTTACCTGGTGTTTGTCCACTGTGAGGGATTGGATGAGGGCGAGCCATCTGAGGCTAAATCCTGACAAGATGGAGGTGATGGTTGTGGTGAGGGCCGAGGGAGTGGTGGCCCCCATCATTGATGGGGTCCGCCTTCCGCTGGTTTCTCAGGTCCAAAGTCTGGGGATGCTCCTGGACTCACAGCTCCACCTGGATGCCCAGGTGACGGCTGTGGCGAAGGGTGCATTTCATCCGTTACATCTGGTGCGTCGGCATAGGTCATATGTCTCGGACTCATATCTGGTCACAGTCATCCATGCTTTCATTACCTCAAGACTGGATTACTGCAACACGCTCTACGTGGGGCTACCCTTGGTGCTGGTTCGGAAGCTGCAGCTGGTGAAGAATGCGGCGGCTTGTCTCTTGACGGGGACGGGCCGATGCGAGCATATTATACCAGTGCTTCGCTCTCTGCACTGGCTGCCGGTAGGTTTCCAGGCCCAATTCAAGGTGTTGGTGTTGACCTTTAAAGCCCTAAACAGCTAGGGCCCTGCCTATCTGCAGGACCACCTCACCCTTCGGGTCCTGGAACAACCCCTGCGGTCAGCTGGGGGCGGCCTCCTCGAGGTCCCGTGGGTTTCCCGAGAGTCCACTATGAGGAGGGCGTTCTCTATGGCTGCGCCGCGGCTGTGGAACTCCCTCCCACCGGAGATCCGCTTGGCCGCCGGCCTCCCCTCTTTCCGCAGACAATATGAGACCTGGCTGTTCCGCCAGACCTTTCCTGAGGAAGATGTGGTGGGTGGGTTGGGTTAGGGTGGTGGTGGGGGGAGGGGAAATGGGGTTTTATATTGGTTTTTTAATTGTAATGATTATTGTTTGTTTTAATGTTTTAAAATGTTTTTAAAATGTTGTGAGCCGCCCTGAAATGCCTGAGGCAGGAGGGGGCAGCATATAAATTTGAATATAAATGATGCTCCATGGAGGGCGAGGCCATATCAGAAAGGGGGCGGGGCAAGTGGACAGTCACACCTTTTTTTACTTACCCCTGGCCCTTACAGACCATCATGACACCCTGTAGATGGACAGTTACATCAGAAAGGGGCAGGAAAACCCTTCTGCTTCTCCCAGGAATCCCAATTTCTCCAGGGTACTGGTCACCCTAGCAAAGTCAGGGCATCCCACTGAAACCTTGTATTTCTCCTGTTTTACACCAGTGGCTCCACTGGCCACAGTGGTGCTTTGCAGCTGTACAAAGCGCTAAGCACTTTAGGCCTGTCCTTTAACAGTGCCACAGAGATTCTTTCAGAGGACATAAACACAACACTCCAGGCCCAAGTGACCTGCTCTCTGGGAGCAGATTGGTTCTTGTAGGTGGTTTTGTGTCTAAAAAAGAAAGGAATCAGAAAGAAAAAGACAATTTGCAACAATTTCTCTTTGAAGTGTCAAAGCCAGGGAGGCAATTTTTTGCTGGATTGATTTGAGGTTCTGCAAGGAAGAGGGGGTGTCTAGGCCATAATTTCAATTCTAACCATCAAGGTAAAGATGTTTGTTGCTATTGTAGTAGACTGAATAATCGGGTCTGCGCAAGAAAATAAGTGCAGTGATTGCGACTCATTCTGGATTCTCACAAGGGGTAGCATTAATGTGAGGCACTTTCCTTGCTGTTAATGCATGAGCCTCTGCTGCAGAAATAGAGCCATTTTAGGCCTGGCCTGCACTAGTTTTTTACAAAAGCAAAATAGCTCTTTATAAAAGCAGAAAGAAGGTGGGGAAGGGGGTGCAAAACCCAATTTCAGCTTGTGCCGGTGGCTGGGATTAGGCCTGTTTTGTGCCTGTTTGGAGCAAAGAGCACGAGTTCATATCTTGCTTCCATGGACTAAGAATCCTATTCCTTTGCACCTCATGCCTTTTGTTTTGACCAAGGCCTTACCCTGTTGTAAAAGGCAATGAGATAGGAGCTGACACTTCATTCTACAGATCTGCTAACAAAAGAGGGGTTGCTGTTACCCCAAAAATTATATTTGGGTGTGGTCAGGGGAGGCTGTGATACCAAGGAGACACACAGCCATTCCAGCTGTTTTTAACATAATCACCTTTTTTAGCAGCAAAGCAATAGTGGCAGAAATTCCACTTCAGGTGTTAAGTCCGAAAGGCAGCACTTCTGGGGAGGGGTATTTCAAGTGGTGATGTCTTCCTCTTCCTAAAAAATTGGCTTTGTTCTTAATTTATATAACTTCTCCCCCTTCTGGATCCTCTTTCTTTCTGGGTTGTCCAGACCAGCCCTCTGGCTTTCTTTCCAAGATGACCAACCAACATGGATTTCTGCCCCTTAGGCTAGTTCTGCTTTATTTACTTGCAGCGGAAGCTGAAAGTAATTTAAAAGCAGAACCTCTCTCCATTATAAACAAGGGACTGCTGAAGCCCTGATATTGAGGAAACCACTTGAGCTACAGTTCTGAAAATTTATTCATGGCTTATATTTGTGGGGACTACAATATGTGCAGTTTGATGAAGATCCAGCCAGAAAATATAAAGTTATGACTGTTAAAAAGTTAATCAGTTGTGGTCAAAATGCACGGCATCCCAACTATTTTGAATCGTCAATATCTCCTCCCCACCCCTACCCCCGAGTTGAGCCCCCAGACGCCACAGTCTTGCAGTGTGAGATGTCCATCAACTGCTACTGTAGTATGCTAGTGCTTGGTGCAGCCAAAACAAGTTATTAAACATTTTAAAAATCAGTTCTGCTGGCTGGCGCTTGCGCAGTCGAGCAGTCACTGACCGCCATTTGTGTTGTTAGAAAAAACAGCATAAGGAAAATTATGTGACTCTGCTTTTTAAAATCGCGTAACTTTATCAGGAGCCAACTCTGTCACAAAGACTTTAAGCTCTAGTCAGTTTCATGCCAATTACTCTCTTGTCTCACTCTGTACTTTTCACTCAGTATGAAAAGTTGCATGACTTTTATTCATTCACTCTATGGGGAGGATTTTGAGCTACCCATATCTCCTCCTCCGGATGAGTTGAACCCCCATACATCACAGCCTTGGACTATGAGGTGGCCACCTAGTGCTACTGTAACATGATAGTGCTTGGTGCAGTGAAAACAGAGTTGTTAAACATTAAAAAATCAGTTCTGCTAATTGTCACATGCACAGTGATATGTAAAGTTGCATGGTTCTCAATAACAATAATGATGTTTGCTAACATCACAGAGTTCCTAACCAATGGGTTTTATATTCCCACATTCCTGCAAGAACATGAAATAACCTCAAAGACTAGCAAAATGGAAATGATATGACAGACATAGGGTATTTTCAGACGTTACGAGAT
>QEPC01010657.1:1627691-1642745 GCA_003113815.1 Sphenodon punctatus | reverse complement strand
GTCCACTTCACCACAGACCTGTGGTCCAGCAGGAATGCCCAGCATGCCTACCTGGCAGTAACAGTGCACTGGTGACAGGACCCGAAGGCAGCTTTGGGGAGTGGCAGAAGGGGTCCCGAAACAGGGTATAGGTGGGCCCTGCTTCAGGCACAAGTAATGGACAGCCCCCCACACCGCCAGGAATATCGAGGCAGCCCTGAGCGCCATGGTGAGGGAGTGGGTCACGCCAGGCGCCACCTTCACCAAGGGGTGTGTGGTGACGGACAACGTGGCCAATATACTGAAGGCAGTCCATGACAGGGGCTTCACCAGCTTCCCTTGCACCACACACACCCTTCACCTGGTGGTCAGGGATGTTCTGGGCTTGGAGGATAAGGGGATTGGGCCAGGCACCCTTAGCTCCCTGATCAAGTGGGGGAGGAAGCTTGCAGGGTTCTTTAACCGGAGCGTGAAGGGCAGCGAGTTCCTCTGGGAGAAGCAGGCTGAGCAAGGCTCCCCAGCACACCAGCTGCTCCAGGATGTGGCCACCAGGTGGAATTCCACCTTCCTGATGCTCAAGCAGCTTCTTGAGCAGAAAGCCGCCTTGCATCAGGTTCAACTGGAGATGGACAGCGGGGCACTGGAAGGGTTTAATAGGGCAGAATGGGAGATCCTGGCTCCACACGGTCTTCGTACTCAGTCCGTTCCTGGTCGTGACAGAGACCGTGAGCAGCTCCACCGCCACCCACCTTCAGCCAGGTGACCCCTCTGGTCCAGAGTCTCCACAGGAGCCTGGACGAGATTCTTGGGGCGTGAGATTGTGGTCCTGAGGGCAGGAAGCTGGCCAATAAGGTGATTGACCTGGCGCAGCAGCTGAAGACAGGGCTGAAGGCATGTTTTGATGACCTGCTGAAGCGCAAGAAATATGTCGTGGCAACCATGCTGGATGTTAGGGTCAAGGGCAGCATGGCACGCGAGACAGTGCTCTACGGCCACTGGAAGGGTGTGCTGGTGGGTAGGGTCTGGGAGGCAGAGCAGGCTCTGGAGAGTGCGCGGCAGTGGCGGCAGCAGCAGCAGCAGCAGGACACACCTGGGGATGGTGGGAGCAGTGTCAGCCACCCCTTTCATCCAGCTGGGTCTATCCCTGCCCCCAGCCCTAGTGGTAGCAGCGCCAGCAGCACCCCTATTGCCAGCAGCAGAAGAAGCAGCTCAGCCTATGTGCAGGCCACTCTGAGAAGCATGGTGCCGTCCACAATAGGGCAAGCAACGTGGCTGAGGGCAGTGGTGCAGGTGATGCCCAGGCAGAGCTACGAGAGGGAGTATGACAGTGCCTCAGAAGCCGTGGAGACCTACCTGGAGGAGGAGCCATGCATGGATTCCAGCAGCGATCCCTTGGCCTACTGGGACGGCAAGGCCAACGTGTGGCCGGCCCTGTCGAAAGTGGCCAAGGGTATACTGTCCTGGCCACCATCAGTGTCCCCAGCAAGCGGGTGTTCTCCATGGCAGGGGACATTTTCTCCTCGCACCGCCTGAGACTGGGGGCCAAGTTGGTGGAGCAGTTGCGCTTCCTAAAGGTGAACCTTCCACTGCTGGGATTCCCCAAGCTGCCCCTGGACAAGGATTGATGGTGCAGTGGCACACACCATCCCATGCCAGGGGCAGTCTTGGGAGGGGGCTCCTCCTCCTCAATCTGGGCTAGGGCTATTGCTGCTCTGCTGCTGAGGTGCTATCCCTCCCTCCCAATGCCTGACACCCGCCCTACCTCCCCCCCCCATATACTAGACTGCCTTGACCACCTTATCTGACTGACCTCATGACACAGGATGACATTGGGAAACTGTAAGCCTGCCAGCCGGTATCTGGCTAGGCGATCTTGGCTCACCTATATGACTGGCTCTCTCTCTCTCTCTGCACACAGTCTTCGCCAGCCTATCAGAGTGCCCTTCCAAGGTTTCAGCCTGCCTTCCCTACTGCCTCTCATGCCAAGGTGCCTGTCTGTCCACCCAGGTTGCTGCCAAGCTCTAAGCCTGCCCCAGCCTGCCTGCCCACCTCTCATGCCACACTGCCTGTCTGCCTGCCCAGGTTGCTGCCAAGAGAGAAAATCTTCCCATTGCTAGAAGGAGAGACAGACACGATCCCACCCATGCTGTCACATGCACTATATGGCCAGAGAGAGAGAGAGAGGCTCCCCACTAGAATGAGAGAGATGGGGAGAGAGGGGGAGAGGTAGGTGTATCCAGCTCAAGCTGCCACCTGCCAAAACCAGAAAGAACTCCCATCTGTGCTCGTGCGCCCGATGCCCACATCCAGCAGCAAACCTACCAGAATGAGATGGAATACAACACAATATATTATATCTGCCTGCCTGCTTGTGTGCGTTCCTGTACCTGCTGCTACCACCTATCACATGATTGAATGAAGTGTGCCCAACCATGCACTAATTCTAGGGACATAATTAAACTCCCATAGGCTGTCATTCCATTGTACCTGAATCAGTCATGCCCGCCCATCCCAGAAACCATCAACAAGTTTCTGGGACCATCATTCCAGTCACTGGGGGCTGTCATTCCATTCCACTGTATCCAGAAGCCCGGTGCCCGCACGCCAGCCTGTCCCCCCCCAACCTACTCCTCTGCACCCACCTGCAGATGCCCGCTGAAGCTGCTGGGGGAAATAGCCCCTCTGACCACCACCGCCTGCTGCCAAGGAACCTCTCTCTTTTTCTCTCTGGCACACCCACACAGACACAAACCCTGTCCCTCCTGGGGGGCTGTCTGCAAGTTGAGACCCTGCTGCTGGCACATCTTTGGGTTAATACCTGCTATGCTACATGTGGTGCCAGGTGCTGCTGGTAGGGATTGACAAGCTGTATGAGATTCTGCCACCTGCCAGAAGTTCAGCACAGAGGGATAAAAGATTGGACAAGTCAAACAATGCTTGTAACAACAGATATAACTTTAATTAACACTTTTTAAACAAAAACAACATTATAAAACCAAAACTAAACATTAGAAACTGGAAAGGAAACTTAAGTGGTCTACTAGTACTCAGTCTTTGGGCCTGTCCCCCAAAACTTGGGGGAAAGGCAAAAGGGGAGCACAGGACCTAGGGTCGGGCACCCCGTGCTCCGGCATCTCGTACCCATTCAGGAGGGCAAAGTCCACGGCCCCTGACATGGCCGCCTGCCACTTGGAGAGCGACTGATGATACAGCTCCAGGTTGGCCATCTGGGCAGAGACGTACTGCGAGTACACCTCCACCTTCTATCTCTCCACCTTGACCTCCTGGAACTTCGCCACCAGCTGGTTCTCCCTATTTACGACTTGCAGTCGTACCCCATCCAGGAAGTCCTGGGTGGGCTTCTCCACTTCGGCCCTAAAGGCCCTTGCCGCTGCAAACTCCTCCTGGGTGGAGGACTCTTCAGCGGAGCTGGAGGAGGGGGAAGGGCTTTGATGGCGTTGCTTTCAGGTTGCCTTCCCCCCCTTCTTCTGGTGCTGATGCTCCACCATGGCCACACCAGAATCCTGCCACCTCACTGTCTTGCCATGGGTTTTCTCTACATAGGCGATGAGCCCAGATGTGGTCCCCTGTCTGGCCCTCTTAAATCTTTTCCAGCAGATCTAGAGAATATAAAAAGATAGGAAGATAAGAAGTGCCATAGTGTATCAGACCAATGGTCTGTCAAGCCCTGCCTGCATTCTGTCTCCACAAGTGGGTGGGTGCAGTGGCCAATCTCTCTCTGCAGGGGACTTCCAATGCATTCCTAACAGGTCATAGGACAATCCATTCCCTGTTGTTCCAGCCCCCATGCCTTACCATGCAGACGATGAATCCATTCTCCTTCTCATACCACCACCAGACATTGGACCTCGTGCTCCCGCTGTCTGGCAATGGCACTGGCAACCTCCGCCTCAGTGTCCTGTGCGTGGCACCAGTGCTGGCATCTGATTCCCCACCCTCTCTGAAACAGGAACACATAAACAACACCTAAGTAATATCATGCATTTATGATGAATGATGCCTCTAGTCCACCTCACTCCTTGGGGTGCTAGGGATGGCAACGAAAGACAGTGACCCTGGCTGGCATGTGCAAATCTTGCCCTTATTTGGGTGCTAGGGATGGCAACTGAAAAGACCCTTGCTGGCACGTGCAAATCCTGCCCTCTTTGGGGCGCTAGGGATGGCAACTAGAAAGACCCTGGCTGGCATGTGCAAATCCTGTCCTCCTTGGGGTGCTGGTAGGGAATGCTAGGGATGGCAAATGGAGAGACCCTTGCTGGCATGTGCAAATCCTGCCCTTTGGGTGCTAGGGAGGGATGGCAATGGAGAGAACCTTACTGGCACATGCAAATCCTGCCCTCCTTGGGGCGCTATGGATGGCAACTGGAAAGACCCTGGCTGGCACGTGCAAATCCTACCCTTATTTGGGGGTGCGTAGGGATGGCAACTGGAGAGTGGAGACCCTTGCTAGCCTGGCACATGTTTGGGTGAGGGTGCTCGTGCCTGACAGTTCTTCTTGTCCTCAAAGTAAAAAAAAGTTTACAAACCTGTCACTGGCAGTGGCAGCACCTCCTGTGCCCTCTTGTTCCTCTGATGAGGAGCTGGCCTCCTCCACCACCAAAGCTGCAGCGGCCGCAGCAGCAACCTCTTCCTCCTCCACCACCAGCAGCTCCGGAACCACCACCTTGGCCTTCCCCCAGGCCCGACAATTAATCTGCAGCCTCTTCATTTTTTTCCCCCAAACAAACACACAGCCAAACAGCAAACAGTCACCCACACCAGCTCACCAACCAGCCAAACCACGGTCAAACCAACACACAACACAGTCAAAACACACCAAAACAGAACCAGCCAGCCAGCCACACACACACACACACACACACACACACACTCTCTCTCTCCCCACACAAGCTCTGCACGCACTTGAATTTCCAGTTTCCAGCTTCCAATGCAATCATGGGACCACGCGATAGCTAGACCGATACCGAAACCAATCGCCGAACTGAACGCCAGCGAACCGAACGACCGAACCCGAACTCGGCAACCAAACCAAACCAAACCCGGCGACCGAACCGAATGACCGAACAACCAAATCGCAACCTGTTCGCCCATCTCTAGCTCCTCATCAATCTGGAGGGAGGTGTTGAGCGGGTTGCCACTGGGCTCTGTCCTTGGCCCGGTACTGTTCGACATCCTTATTAAAGACTTGAATAAGGGAGTAGAGGGAATACTTATTAAATCTGCAGAGGACATAAAACTGTGAGGAATAGTTAACACTTTAGAAGACAGAAAAAAAAATCCAAATTATCCTTATACATTGGAAAACTGGACTGAAACTAATAAAATGAAGTTCAACAAAGATAAATGTAAAGTTCTGCATTTAGGTAAGAAAAAATCAAATGTACAAATACAGGATGGGGGATACCTGGCTTGACAGCAATACCTGTGAAAAGGATCTGGGGATTGTATTTGATCACAAGCTGAACATGAGTCAGCAGTCATATGCAGTCGCAAAAAAGGCTAATGCAATTTTAGGCTGCATTAACAGAAGCATTGTTTCCAAGTCACGAGAATAGTCCCACTCTATTCTGTGCTGGTCAGACCCCATCTGGAGTACTATGTCCAGTTCTGGGCACCGCACATTAAGAAGGACATTGACAAATTGGAACGGGTTCAGAGGAGGGCGGCAAAGATGGTCAGGTGTCTGGAAACTAAGTCCTACGAAGAAAGGTTGAAGGAGCTGGGTATGCTTAGGGCGCTTTTAGACGAGACAAATTTGCGCATGGCTGGTAAAAAAATGTGCGTGTTTTCATGCTTGTTTAAACACCTAAACCGTTTTAAATGCGCATTTGCCATGATCGTGTAAAAGTCAAAACCGTTTTGAACGTGGTTTTTGAATAATGCACATTTTTTTAAACTGGTTTTGAGCCCCTTTGATGATCGGAGGATACCAAAGCCGGTTTTAAAAAATGCACATTATTTAAAAAACGCATTCAAAACAGTTTGGGCTTTTACATGATCATGGCAAATGCGCATTTAAAATGGTTTAGGTGTTTAAACGAGCATGAAAACACGCACATTTTTTTACCAACCATGTGCAAATTTGTCTCGTCTAAAAGCGGCCTTAGTGTAGAGAAGGGAGACTAAGGGGAGACATGATGGCAGTTTTCCACTACCTTAAGGGCTGTCACAGAGAGGATGGCAAAGATTTCTTCTCTCTTGCCCCTGAAGGCAAACTAGA
Organism: Sphenodon punctatus; assembly: GCA_003113815.1. NCBI lineage: Eukaryota > Metazoa > Chordata > Lepidosauria > Sphenodontia > Sphenodontidae > Sphenodon > Sphenodon punctatus. The sequence goes on along the minus strand of QEPC01010657.1, from coordinate 1,636,525 downwards.
AATAACAGGTTCAAATTACAAGATTTCTGTTAAACATTAGGAAGAACTTCCTAACGGCAAGAGCGGTTCGACAGTGGAACAGGCTGCCTAGGGCGGTGGGGGACTCTCCTTCACTGGAGGTTTCCAAACAGAGGCTGGATGGAATGCTGTAGCTGCGGATTTCCTGCAATGAGCAGAGGATTGGACTAGATGACCTCTGAGGTCCCTTCCAACTCTGTGATTCTTCTCCCCCTTTCTCATGCTGCCCCCTATGCCTGGAACTCCCTCCCTAAAGACATATGCTCTGCTCCCTCCCTCATGACCCTCAAATCCCTCCTAAAAACCTTACCTCTTCTGTCAGGCTTCCCTAGCTCCTCACCCCAGTAGATTATCCTCCTTTATACTTTTCCTTATACTATTATTCCTTCAGGATCCCCCTCCCCCCCTTGAGACAAAGAGTCTTGTATCTTGAAGGTTTATAGGGCTATGGTCCAACACCTTCTGACATATGGTACTGAGGTGATCCCAGGTGACAACTTTGATGCCCTCGAAGTGGTGCAGAATAAATTTCTACGTAATTTGCTGGGGGTACCTCAGGGAACCCCGGCTGCAGTGGTTAGGGCTGAGATGGGCACATTAGCAATTGCCTGTATTGCTAAACAAGCGTGCTTTCGTTTCTGGATTAAGTTATGTGCCTGCAGTGCTACTGCCTCACCTTCCTTCTGTTTGAAGGAGGAGCTGGAACATGATCATGCACCTTATTATCCGTGGGTCTCCCAAGTTTCGTCCTATTTAGGAAACTTGGGGCTGTCATTTTCCTATTTGTTGGGGATGGATATTCCTTGTCAGAAGAACTTGGTAATGTCCAGGGCAGTTGATATAGCCAAGCAGGAGGATTTGGCAGCTTTGGTGACTTGGGAAGTTGCGCCTTGTTATTACTCTCTTTAACGCCTGCATCAGTTTGAAAGTTACTTGGACAAATTGAAGGATAGGAGGTTACGTAGATCATTTATGCAGTTACGTTTGCAGCTTTTCAAGTCTGCCGTCACTTCTGGGCAATATAGTGGTAGTTCTTACCAGGATCGGCTGTGCCCCTGTATGACCTTGAAGGTAGAGGATTTGCACCACGTCCTTTTCAACTGTCCCCTGTACGAGAGTATTAGGCAAATCTGGTTGGCTCTGCTATGTGTAGGAAAGGAAATTTTTCCTGTACAACTGAAAATCAAACTTTTATTAGCTACACACAATGAGTCGATTATGTCCTCGGTAGCTTCCTTTGCTTTTTTGGCTGCAAGGATACAGGAGGAGGCAGTGATATAACAATTAACTGGTGTCTGTAGTTGCTGATCCTTTGACTGCCTTTTGATTTATTTACCTACTGGCTTAGGATGAGTTTGAGAGATACTTATTCAATATGGCAAAGTTTCATTTCCTCTTAATATTATTCTATTATGTATATGTGTTATGGTATTTTTTTCTTTCTTTATTGATTACTGGCCATGGCGAAAGCTAGTGTCTTAAATAAATATTATTATTATTAACTAACGTGGCTCTGGCCCAGTTTGCCTACTCTCACCCGCCCACCAAATCCTGCTTGTTTGTTCCAGGCCCGCCAGATGTGGTCCTGGTTCAAACCCCAGTGGGGTTGGCATCCAGGCTAGAAAGTGGACCTGGAACAAACCGGACCCACGGTCCAGTCCAGCAAGCTGCCCAGGCAGGCCAGTGTGGGGGATCACCATGGTAACCAGCCAGCCATGGTTGCCATTTATTGGCAGCCATGGCTGTCCATCATGGCAGGGTGTGGGGCATGGCCCCAGCAAAGGGATGGAGTCAGCCAGCTGCACATCACTTCATGCCCCCCATCCCCGGCCAGGTTGGGCCGCTGGAACTTGTGTTCCTGCCACCAGAGCTTCCTGGCTGGGGATAGCCCTCCCACACCCCCAGGTGAGATGTCAGCCGCCCATCATGTTAGTTAACACCCAAAGCTAAGTACATGTACCTGAAACGTCTCAATTTCAAGAATGTATCTCTATCCCTTTTTATGTGTCCTTCCCTTTGCCTCTGCTCCCCATGTCCATTCTAGATTGTAAGTGACCTTGGGGCATGGACCCATCTGTATAGATCATGACTGTTCAGCATCAGGCACGGCTCTGAAGCTATACAAATAATAAGTAATAATAATTTTCATTGTGGCCCATAGGTTCCTCACCACTGAATTAGTATATTATTCTGGATATGTTTTCTGTACTTCCTAAGGTGGAAACTCATGGCCTGGATATGCCCATATTTGTGCCTTGATGCATAAACTAACAAGGCACTCTGGAAGGATATGTCTGTTCCCTCGTTCTTCTCCCCAAAGGAGTGATGGGTGAGGATATAGGCTATTGAGACTTGCTCTGCTGATGGAAGATGAGCCCATCAAGTTTTGGCTGATAACCATGTTAATGAGGAAGACTTGATGACAGACTGGAATATAGGAAGCCAGATGGATGACTGTAAACTAACCACCCTGAAGGGAGACAATTCCAACAGTGCCAGCCATGGGGGGCAAAAATACAGTTTGATGCTGTGCAAATAAATCTGGATTGTCACTCAAAGCATATGAATGCTTCATCAAATAGGATGACTATCAGCACTCTAAGTTGTATCAGACAAAGTTTGACATTTCAGACTTTTCTCAGGATTGATGAACTGGCAGAAGCCACTCCTGGGCCCTGAAGGAGACTTCTTGGTGTGTGCAGGGAAGGACCAGGAGGGGAGGCAAAGAGAGACTTCACTTTTGTTTCCTGCTGGAAGAAATTCCATTGGATTCCATCTGGAATTATAATGACGGCAAGAAATTTGGGGGTGGAGTGTAAAAAATTAGCCTTTTCCTGACACAAAAAGTCTCAATTTTCATTTCTGTTCTGAATACATGAACTTTTGTTTAATTTTTCAGAAGAGGGGTTGGTAACTCAAACTTATCAAAAGCTGAGAATGTTAACTTTTCAGGAAGTACAAACACTTTTTAAAAAATGAAAAATAATTTCTACTTTGAAGTGAAAATATTGGTCCTAGTTTCTAATTTTCTCATGGGAAAAAACAACAACAAGAACAACTCTAGATATAGCCCAATCCACACCCAGCCCTTGTTAGAGAGAGAATGCCAGGGTAGATGAAGTCTAACACAGCAACTTGTATGTTCTTAAATCCTACAGCCAAGGTTAACAAAAAAACGGAAGCATGCATGCTGCTGTCTATGGAACACAATAATATTTGTGCTAAAGTATAGCTTAATATATTTTTTGGGGGTGGGGGAGGTATGCCAAGGCTCAGCTGCCTCAACAATTAAATTTGGAGTGGGGGGCTGAACCCTAGGAAATGTTCCCAGTAGGGGGTGTGCACTCTGAAATGCAAAAGACCAGAAAGCCAGAAACTACCTGGATGGTTTATTTGGCTTTCATTAATGACTTTCCTGCTGTACCCTCTGTGCTAGAGTCATCATATAGATTAAATGACAAGAACTCCTAGTTTATATTCAGCTGTAGAGAGGTAGGTTAATCCAGTGGTTGGGTTGCTAGATGGAATAGGGTTCAGTTCCTTGTTCTGACAAGCTCTCAGTTGGGAGGTGTGGCTTTGGGGGCATGCTTGGGCCCTGGCAATTTTTTTTTTAAACAAGTTAAGCACTTTCTAAAAGAAAATGCCAAAGAATTCACTAGGGTGTTTTCAGACAAGACGTTAACCCCAGTTTAACCACACTTTAACCACACTTGAACATTTCTTATGCATGTTGCAGGGCTGTATTAGTGATCTATGGAGCCCTTCAACATGCATAAGAAATGTTCAAATATGGTTAAACTGGGGGGAGTGTCATGTCTGAAAACACCCTAAGTGTCTGGGTTGAAATGCTGGCCTAACTGAAGCTAACAGAAAAACTAGCCTGGATTTCAACAGGATTCCGATTTCAATAGGATTCCGATTTCAACCCTGGACACTGTGTTGTGTCCAGAGGAAATTTCTCCCAACTTCAGCATCTGGGAAGTAGTCCTAACCACCGTTGAACAGGATTACTAGAGAAATCGTTCGAAATGTTAGCAAGGAGGTTATCAACAATGCAAAGCACCATGTGGCTATCGGAGAGGTCTGGGCAGTGGCCAGATGGTTAACCTAGGATGCGTTTACTTCATTGCTCAGCCAGATAACAGCAAGTGAAGCAGGGATGTGGGAGTTGCGGAAGGATCTTTTTCAGGCAAAGTACCAACTGCTGGTTTGAATGTATGCACAAAATGGAAGCAGTAGAGCAAGCAGGTTACAATATAGAAGAAAGCCAAAACCTTATATGTCAGAGGGAGAGGGTGGCTGCCATGTTGGACCCAAATGAGTGAACCAGATGGAGCCAAAGGGTGCAATCCAGCTCCTATTGAAGTCAAAGGCTAATCCGTGCTTGGATTGCACCCAAAGTAGTTTGGATGATCCCTTTTATTGGACCAACTTCTGTTGGTGAGAGTAACCAGCAAATAAGATGTCAGAAGTAGTTTGAGGAAGGGCCCTGTGTAGCCTGAAAGCTTGCATACTCACCAACAGAAGCTGGTCTAGTAAAAGATACCATCTGAACTATTGTGTTTCCATCTCTTTATTAGCATTGCTATTAGGCAGAACCTTTATTAGAATTGCTGCTAGGCTACCTGTCTCTGATGCCATTAACATTTGTTGTAATGACAGGAGGATACATTTAGAAGGTTTGGGGTCATTTGGAATGGCACAACAGTAGTAAATGCAATTAACATTAGTTAACAGCTGGGGGTGAGTTTTGTCAGCTATAAAAGTGTCAGTGATGCCAATCTTTCAACTGCTCTCCAGCTAATGAGCTCAAATGCCACCGAACATCCAACATCCCTAATCACAGTCACTTGGAAACTTCAAATAGCACAACAGGTGTAGTAGTATTTTAAGAGAGATACTGGGCAAGGTTGTATCATTTCTCCAGTCTGTTTGCGTTTATCTCGTGGAGGCAGAGATTCCAGAGCATTGATGGTCCATGGAGAAATGGCAAATGATGCACAGCTGGTGGTCAGAACCAGCCTTGGCTATCATCTGAGGGAGAGGGATTGTCAGCCAGCACATGCACACTCCATTCATTCCCAAGCCCTGTCCTGGGGATAGCTGTGGCAACAGTGGAGGCCAAAGCCACTTGCCTTGCATGCCTGTAGCTGGTCCACAACGGCATACACCAGGCCAAGGCCATCTCTCATGGGTTGGTCCGTGAGAAATTTTGAGGGTTGGTACATTCATTGCATGCTTCTTCACATGGTGCCATTTGTACAAGCAAATGCAGAGGACTAGGGTCTGATCTCATTTACACCAGTGTGCATAAAGTGCAAATTCACTGGCTCCTGTGGAATTTATGTGGGCTATGTGCTTGAAGACATCCTATCCTTGTAGGTGACTGCTTTATTGTTTCTGGAGTTATTGGCCAAAACAGGTATTAAACTTGGATTGTTGCAACTGGCAAGGAGGGGAGGGTTAAACAAAAAAGAGAAAGTTATTCAGGGTTCAGTAATCCTGAATAATGGGAAGACTTGTAAGTGATTTCAAGACTTCGTCCTAAATGCCAATTAAAGAAGGGTAGAGAGTGTATGGAATGATATCAAAGGAAGAGTGGGAGAGATGGCAAAGTAAAACAAAACCGGATAACATCAAAGATTTGGGTTTAGTGAAAAGCAAAGACCACAAGAATCATGAGGAAAAAAGTGAACTCTAATGAATAATGGCTCAAAGTATTTCTTCCTTGAGATGCATAATAAAGAAAGATTAGGTGCTCAGCCATGTGGAGCATTAAAAAAAATGTACTTTAAAAAAGAGATTGTAAAGAATTCAGGAATACTACAATAATGATTCAAGATCTGGAAAATATGCCTTAGAATCTGTTTAGGTTAATGAAGCAGAAGGCTATGGTCTGATTTGAACTTAGTCTGTGGATACATACATGAGGAGATTTCTCATGGTAAATGTCTCTTTGATGTAGCAATCAAAGGCGAAACAAGGACCGGTGAACGGAAACTGAAGGTAGACAAATTCATAGTTAAAAACAATACACACATCCTTAAAACTGAAAGACATTCGTCATTGGAACAACTCAACCAAGTTGTGGATTGTCCATCACTTGAAGTTTCAAGTGAGATTGGATTGGTTTCCTAGAAGGAACACTAGAAGCGAAGTCCTGGGCTGGAGGAAGGAACTGCTAGGTGAATGTTATGGCTTGCACTATGCAATGGGTTAGAGCAGACAATTGTGGTGTTCCTTTTTGACCATTAAAAATGGCTGAATGCATGAATCAGAGTATGCTTGTGGAAAGGCAGCTGAATTAGGGAGCAAGCCAGTGCATGTAGACTGACTGAGGCTGCTTTGACACCATGAGAGTATGGGCTATTCAAATCTAGCGCAGCTCCTGTCTCGTGGAGCTCTCCCACCGGCAAGCTCACACATTGGACAAGGTAGTGAAATCCTACCCTGTCCAATGTGCGAGCCTGCCGGTGGGAGAGCCGTACTTCCTTCTTTCCCACGAGACGGAAGCTGCGCTAGATTTGAATAGTGCATGCTACCGCCACACCAAAGGCTGCTCGTGGGAAAGCAGCCTGAGAAGGGTTCCTAGAGCTTTTTGCCAGACTTGTGGGTTAGGGAGGAAGATAATCAAGTCCCCTTAAAGAGCAGGTGAAAACTCCCCTCCTCAACTTCAGCTAGCTTGCGGTTGTGCAGGCTGAGGGGAAACAATAGCTGCAGCCTGTATATGTGCAGAGGGAGAGGCACCTTGCATTGTGTTGCAATGGGGCCAGAGTCACAGTGAGGTGCTCAAAGTACTTGAGTATGTGTGTTCAATTTAAAAAAAAATAATTGGGAGCCGAAGTGAGCAGGAATGTAAAGGGACCAATTTGTATCAATTCTGGGAAGAGAGGCTGCAGAAAGTGCCTCAGGTGGAATTTGCTCTGGGAAATAAGAAAACTGAATGGGAGATTTGCTTTCCCTCACACCCAATGTGATAGCAGTAAAAAAGATGAACTGAAAGAGAAAGGAATGTCAGAACCAGCAGTGTCTGGGGAAGGAAGGCGGGGCGGAATTGGTAACAGTGCTGCTCTTGAACAGAGAAATTTCCAAACAGAAAAAGAAAACACACACGGCCGGATTCTGTTATGCCAGAGTGGATTTGACTGGTATGATATCACTCGATATTATGCAAGTAATTCCATACTATTGATTAATTACTAGCTAATCCCAAAGAGTTAAAGTAAGAGAGAGGCAGGATGAAATTATCAGGGAGAATATAGAGCAGGGATAGGGAACATCTGCCTTATAGGTGAAATAGCCCCAGCTAGGGTTGCCACCTATGTATAGTGAAATACATCTGAAAAATACATGTTGCAGGACCTGCACTGGCACCAATGCAGGCCCTGCAATATGTATTTTTATAAGTGGCTTGGGAAAATATACATAGGTGACAACCCCAGCCCCAACCCCTATTCGTTATTATTAATATAGCACTAGTAATATGCTTTGCACTGAACAGTTGTGATAAAAGATAAATCCCTGCTCCAAGGATCTTACAATCTAGAATGGACAATGAAAGGGAGACAAAGGGGAGATACACACAGGGAGAGACAGGGACACATACATGAAGCGGAGGGTGCATGCACTTGGCTTAATTACAAGGGAGGAGGGGGGTACTGAGAGTAGACAATCATAAACAAGGAAGCTATGGGGGAGAGGAGATAGGAAAAGCCACATCATCATCTTTAGATGTATATGCCATGGCTTACAATGTCTGAATAAAATACAAGCAAGACACAACTAAAACCCCATCGCAGCCCCTCCACCCACTCCCATTCTCATCTCTCTTGTGCAGGAGAATCCCCCACTTCTAACCTGCTAAGAAGAGAGAGTCTGACAGAAGAGGCAGGTTTTTAGGAGGGATTTGGCTGGTGGGGATGTGGCCCACTGCCTGGGTTGTAGTGGCTGAGACTGTATGAGTGGTGGGTGGGGAGGGCTCCACCTCTACTGCTTCCCTTATGGGTTCTTGCATGTATGCAAGAAGCTAGGGCAGAGGGATTGGTGGAGGGGAAAAAAAAAAAAAAAAAGCAGCCGCGCGTGCCGCGGTGAATGTTCTGAGTCACCTCGAAGAACCTGGTTTAGAGCAGCAACCTTCTGAAGGTTGCTGCTCTAAACCAGGTTCTTCGAGGTGGCTCCAAACATTCTCACCGGTTGTGTGCGCACGCACGCACACACACAGCCGCTGAATCACACACACCCCACCCCCAAAAGGCTTCCTAAGGAAGCCTTTCAGGGACAAAAGGGAGGCGTTTTCTCCCTTTATGTGGAATGGGTGGCTAGAAGCACCGTCCATTCCGCATAAAGGGACCCTACAATGGGATAGTGCCGCAAGGGGCACTATTCCATTGCAGGGGCCAGGCAGGGGGAAAGTCCATACCAGGGCACTACATACAGGCACCCTGGTATGAACGGTGTCCTGCCTGTGCAGGGAGGGGGGCTGGGAGCTCCTGCCGCACACGCAGCTCCCAGCCCCCCCCCCCCCCGCCCCGAGTCCCCGAGTCCCTCCCTGTCAAGTCAAGCTGACTCGACTCTGGGAGGGAGGAGCGGAACTTGGGGAAGCCCGGCTGCACGGCAGCTCCCAGGCCCGACTGAACAGTTCGGGCCTGGGAGCTCCCACGCAGCCATCAGGAGCAGCCCAGGACAGGGGATGGGACAGAGAGGACGGAGCCTGAGGAGTCGAGCCACCTCCGGTGAGTAAATTGCGGGGCCGGGGGGGAGGGGGCAGCAATGGGCGCATGGTGGGGGGGAGTGAGGGGGTGCATGGTGGGGGGGGG
>QEPC01010657.1:1613820-1626341 GCA_003113815.1 Sphenodon punctatus | reverse complement strand
TGTTTTGGGTTTATAAATTATTTATTTTAAGCTTGATGTGCATGTAGACTGTGTTTTCTTCCATCCGATGTTAACCCTGGGAACTCCTTGCTGCTGGGTTATGCCACTGTTTTGCCAGTATTTCCCTGTGTTTTGGGTTTATAAATTATTTCAAGCTTGATGTGCATGTAGACTGTGTTTTCTTCCATCCGATGTTAACCCTGGGAATTCCTTGCTGCTGGATTATGCCATGCCACTGGCCTACCGTCCCCCTGGCTCTGCCTACCATCCCCCTGGCTCCGCCCTTAGGCCTGCCGGCCTTACTACCCCAGTGCCCCTCCAGCATCAAAACCCACCAGCCACCCCTGCATGCAGTACAGTCTAGCATCATGGGAACCCCACACAGACCTCTGCAGCAGTATCTTGAGGTATTTTCTGAAGTGCCTCTCCACTGATCACCTTGAGTGGTTTTGTATCTCACAGTAACCACCCACAAGTGAATGGTTGTCATTCTGTGTAATCGCTGCCACCAAACTGTAGATGACTGTGTAATGTCTATGATGTCACTATGCTGTTCCTGTGCACAGCAGCTAGTGGACCCAGCATGCGCCCACTCTGTGGGCAAGGCAGTTTCATGTAGCTGTTGTGGTGGCAACATCAGGATATGTAGTGGCGGAACTGATGCTGCTCCTGCTGCCACCACTGAGAAGCATTGGGCAGCGGAGGCAGAAGTGTCAGGAGATCATGGCCACTGCTGCTGGCTGCTCCCTCAGGGACAGCAGGAGAAGCAGTGGGAAGAGTTACTTCTGTGTTGTGTTGTGCCTCAGTTTTCTCAAAAGGAAAAAGTGCTATGTGTTCTAGCCAGACATAATCTCAACTAGATAAAGGGCAACTCTTTTCCAAGTTGTAGAAACTGAATTTACACTATGCTTAGAAGCCAAAGCAGCTCAGCAAAGTATTGTAAGACAATATATTTACAAATGACGCATGAGACAGAGAATATTATAAAAATAAAGCATAGTTTACTTAAATCCAGATTAAAAGTATCAGTAGGTTACACAGAATAGTATCAGTAGTCAGTCAAAGATACATGATCTAAATAACATTACTGTTTTTAAGGAAACAGCTCTAAAGCTAACATATGCTTCATTCATTGGCTCAAAGGTATCAAAAAGAATATACTTTCATATTCACCCGATTCTGCATCCCAATCTGCCATCATGAGAAGAAGATGCTAATGTCAGTTTAGAATCTCAATCTGAAAAAGCAAAGCCAGTGTCTGACTTCTTATTGCAAACTCTACCAGTCTGAGAACCTTATGTAGATGACATCAGTTACTATGGAAACACACAGAAATTTTAACTGGTTGCCATCAAAATTAAATGCTGAGTTACAGAGAAAACTTGAACAAAGAGCTTTATATTTCCCTCAAAATGAATTGTCAGCCAATTAGGCTAAGCAGCTGCAAGCTAAAAAAGCGCTAAAACGTAAACTTTAACTCTGGAGATGGCCATACCAGGGGCTATAAATCAAGAGGCTCAGTTCTTCCACAAGCTAGAATCTCTCTCCTAGCATATGGTCAAAAGTTCAAGATAGTGAAACTGTCAAGAGTCTAGTTTGAACTAACTCAAAAGGAATTCATTAGAAATTCACCACTTCACCACACAAAGGCTAATTATCAATACATTGGACACAAAGTCAATACATTGAAACATAAGTTAATATATTGGAACACAGAATCATTACATTGGAACACAAATGGCCAAAATATATACTTAATACATGACAGCTGCTGAATGCGAGGTCAGTGGCCAATAAGTCAACTGCGGTCCGGGAGATGATCCTGGACCAGGCGGCCGACCTCACATGTATCACAGAGACCTGGCTGGACAATGAGTCGGGGCATATATTGACTGACCTTATCCCGGCTGGGTACTCCGTGCAGCATCAGCCTCGGCTGGGGGCCGGGTGGTGGTGTAACCATTGTTTTTAAGGATACATTGTCTGTGAGGAGATTTCCTCTGCAAACCATCATGGGGATAGAGGGCCTGCATTTGGTGTTGGATTTGGCCAGAGACAGATTAGAGATACTACTGATATACTGGGCACCCACTTGTATGGCAGCTTCCCTATCCGCACTGACTGAGCTGGTGTTGGGGGTGGTTTTGCGGTCTCCCAGGGTGATAGTCCTGGGGGACTTCAATATCCATGCCGATGCCAGTCTTGGAGGAGTAGAGTGTAAGTTCATGGCCACCATGGCAACCATGGGCCTGTCTCAGAGGATGGTGGGCCCCACACACATTGGGGGACATACCCTAGACATGGTGCTTTGCACAGGCCTTGAGGCGGGGGATCTGTTAGTGGGGAAGGTGTCAGCAGAACCCTTGTCATGGATGGATCATTATCTCCTCCGGGCAGGTATCCTGGCACGTCAGCCCCCAGGAGGATGCAGAACCAATTAGGATGGTTCGCTCCCAACAGCTTATGGAACCTAGAAGGTTCCAGACTGCTCTAGGGGATGTATCCTCTCATGTCAATGGTTGCATACTCGATGACCTTGTGACCATGTGGAATTCCGTGTTGGTGGAGGCCATTGACTGGGTGGCTCCCAAGCGTCTGCTCCCAAACTTCTGACAACGCAGGTACCTGTGGTATACATAGGAGCTGTGGCCGATGAAGCGGGAAGGGTGGCAGTTAGAGCGATGGTGGCATCACTCGCGTCCTGAAGTTGACTGATTGCTGCATAGAGTCTGGTTACATACCTATGCCATGGCGGTGCAGGCAGCAGACTTAGCATCTGCTAAGTCATGCCCGGCGGTGCTTTTCTGGGTGGTGAGGGGGCTGGTCAGTCCGGCTTCCCTCCGCCTGGATTTAGAGTCATTGAATGCCTGCTGTGATTTGTTTGTGGACTTTTTTGCAGATAAAATCGCTCAGATCCACCACAGTTTTGACGCAACACTTTTAGCAGTAGGTAAACCAGAGGCAGTAAAGCCCAGCCTTGTCCTGTTTTGTGGGATGAATTTCAGAATGTGTTGCCCTCAGATGCGGGGGATGCCCTGGGGGCTGTTTGAGCCACTTATTGTGAATTAGATCCATGCCTGTCCTGGCTGGTCAAGGCCAGCCGGGAGACATTAAGGCCATTGCTGGCGGGGATTGTCAACACCTCCCTGGGGGAGGGCAGGGTGCTGAACTGCCTTAAGGAGATGTTGGTGCAGGCCCTGCTCAAGAAACTACCATTGGACATTGGCATCCTGGCTAGGGCTGAAGCAGCAGCAGCTTTTACCACACCGCGATTCCATTCCGCCATTTTGGAATTGCCTGTGCCACACCGCGGCTTTTCTGCCAACATTCTGCTAATTCCGCCAGCATTCTGCAAATTCAGAAACTATCGGAAAAATTGTGGAATTGTCAGAAACTGTCGGAAAACTGCTGTTCCGCTATTTTGTGGCGGTGGCAGAATGGCGGAAGTAGCAAAAATGACGTTTCCACTATTTGTGAAACCTGTGGAAGTAGCAGAATGAAACTAGCGGAATGAAAGCCTCTACCACACCGTACCACTAATTGCGGAAATGCTGTTTCCGGCAGAAATAGCTACCACTGCGACTTTCCGCTACAGCCCTAATCCTGGCCAGCTTTCGGCCGGTCTCTAACCTTCCCTTTTTAGGGAAGGTTATTGAGCGGGTGGTGGCTTTACAGTTACAGGAACATCTCGACCGGATTAACTTTCTCGATCCCTTGCAGTCAGGTTTTCGCCCTGGACATGGCGCAGAGACTGCACTTGTGGTCTTGGTTGACGACCTCTCCCATGAGTTGGACTGGGGTCATTCAACCCTGTTGATCCTATTAGATCTCTCGGCTGCATTTGATACCATTGACCATGAGTTGTTGGTGACTTGGCTGCAGGACTGGGCAGGGATTGGCGGGACCGTTCTTGAGTGGTTCCGCTCCTTCCTGGCTGGGAGAGTCCAGCGTGTGGTCCTGGGTGATTTTTCATCTTCTCCCCAGGGCCTCATGTGTGGAGTCCCACAGGGTTCTATCTTGTCCCCTCTCTTGTTCAGTGTGTACATGCAGCCTTTGGGGGAGGTTGTTAGGGAGTTTGGCATACGGTATCATCATGATGACACCCAGCTTTAACTCTCATTTTCATCTGACTCAGGCCCGGACGTCTTGGTGCTTACCCGGTGCTTGGCAGCTGTGGGGGATTGGATGAGGGTGAGCCGTCTGTCTGAAGTTATATCCCGACAAGACGGAGGTGATGGTCATGGGGAAGGCTGGGGGAGTGGTGGCTCCCATCATTGATGGGGTCCATCCTGCCCTGGTATCTCAGGTTCAGAGTCTGGGGGTGCTCCTGGACCTGCAACTCCACCTGGATGTCCAGGTGGCGGCTGTGGCGAAAGGGGCATTTCACCAATTACATCTGGTGCGTTGGCTTCGGCCGTATGTCTCGGACTCTGACCTAGCCACGATCGTTCATACTTTTATTACCTCGAGATTGGACTACTGTAATGCACTCTACGTGGGGCTACCCTTGGTGCTGGTTCAGAGGCTGCAGCTGGTGCAGAATGCGGCGGCTCATCTCCTAACGGGGATGGGCCAGTGCGAACATATTACACCAGTGCTTCACTCTCTGCACTGGCTGCCTATAGTCTTCCGGGCCCAATTCAAGGTGTTGGTGTTGACCTTTAAAGCCCTGAATGGCCTGGGCCCCGCCTACCTGCAGGACTGCCTCACCCTCCATGTCCTGGATGGGCCCCTGTGGTCAGTCAGGGACGCCCTCCTCGAGGTTCCCCGGGTTTCTCGGGTGTCGACCTTGCAGATGGCATTCTCTGTGGCTGCACCACAGTTGTGGAACTCCCTCCCATTGGAGGTCCGCCTGATTACCGACCTCCCCTTTTTCCATAGACAATGTAAAACCTGGCTGTTCCGCCATGCTTTTCTTGAGGTAGAGGGGGTGGGGGGTATGTTGTCTTTATATTGTGTTTTAATTGTGTTTTAAATCCTATTATTACAGTTTAAAATTGTTTTCATATGATGTTAGCCGCCCCGAGATGCTTTTAGCAGGAGGGGGCGGCATACAAATTTTATTATAAATAAATAAAGGGGGGAAGGGGAGACCTGTCTCCCCTCTGCTGCCTCTGCAGATGCCACCAGAGAAGCATACCCCACCTGCCTCCCTAGTTGCAACAGGAGAGTCCCGATTTGGGGGAAACAGCAAGTGATGGTGGCAGGAGTAGCGATGTCCTCTGTGTTGGCATTCCTGAACATGTAGCAGGTAAGGTGATGTGTAAAACCACCTCTAGGGGTTACCACACAGTAAATCCATTCAGACATCATGAAAAATGTATTTATTTAGATGTTTTTGTTTATCCCACCCTATCTCTTAGGCTCAGGGTGGCTTACAATTCTTTAACTTATTAACTGTAATATTAACTACTAATTAACTCAACTCATAACCCTCACAAAAATTCTGTGAGGTAGGTACGGCTGAAAGATCTGTCACTGGCCCAACCAAGGTCACCCAGTAACCCTTGGTAACCCCAAAATGCTCCATAGGGATGCAGGGGTGGAAGGTCTGAACATAGATGGTACACATTCCAATACCTGTCTGGGGTCACAGATGGGGCTGCCGCCACCGGTGCTATGCCCAGATGGCCCGTGAGACACTCCCCGCTCCTCCCGTGCTGGACCGGCGGGGAGGGCGGGGACCTCCCCTGGCGGAGAGACCGGGAGGCTGGGCGCCCCCGCAGCACTGTGGGGGGTGCTCGGGGATTCCTGCAGACCGCGCCGACAACCAGCAGAGCAGTGTGGTCTGGAGTAGAGCAGGTTGCCAAGACAACCACGAAAGAGGCCACCGCCCCCGCAGCACTGTGGGGGCAGGGTCCAGAGAGCATTGCAGGAAGCTCAGAGCCACAGCAATGCTCAGCGTGGCTCCAAACCAAACAGGAAGGCGGGGCTGGGGCATAAAAGCCAGCACCAGCTGTAGCTGAGTGCTGGTGATTAGAGCTCCTGAGAGACTGGCCTTGTGAAGAAGCTAAGTGTTGTCTTTTTGTCTGTATTATTGTGTTTGTGGTTGGACCAGGTGATGTTCTTGTGACCTCTGAGTGAACCTTCCCCCCTCCCTTGTCCTTCCTACTGTTTGATCAGAGAGTGATTGCAGAGTGTGGTGTGGTTGTGATTCTCCCCATTCCTGGGTTCCTGACCTCCCTTCCCCCATCTCTGTAGTGCATGTCCTTGCCTTCCCCCCCCCCCCCAATTCCTTGGGACCCCTGTCCCCCTTTGCCCCTGACTCCTCAACTCATGACCTTCCTAAAACCCCGTGCACCCTGCGTGAGAGAGAGAGCATGAGTATCTCAGATCTTATTTGGCTCTGCGCCCAATGATGATAGTGGCCCGATACCAGTGGAATCTAAGGGCCAACATATTATCCTGGCAGGCCTTTTTCCCTCGAGAGTCTTCTTGCAAGCCTTGATACCAGAGTGTGTGCTTGGACCTCTGTTTGTTCCCTCTCCCCCTGTGACAATACCAAGCCTAGTAGCCACTCTATAAACTACTTCCATCAGTCCAGTTTAACACCTTAGCAGTAAGCAACTACCCAGCATAAGCAAGGAGAATAGAATTGGTGCTGAAGCCAATTATGGGTGTTGCATTTGCGGTTATTATTTTAAATTTTTGGTCTCTGAATAGCTCCATGATAGCTACAACCAACCAGATATTCACAGAACTGTTTTTCAGGTTTTGACTGTTTGGGAATGTTTGGTTGTTCAGCTGTCCAGATACTCGGTTATTCGTTTGTTCAATTTCTTCATTTCCAGCTGCTGCACATGCACAAATATCCAAAGTGAAGTAACTGAACATCCAGACAACCAAACTGACCCCCAAACCCAAAACAGATAACCAACGAAGATGGACCTGAATAGCAGTCATTATCTGGTTTGAACTAGGTTAGCAGAGACACAATATTTGCTGTGGATAATTGTTCCAGCATTAAGCAGAATCGGTTTCCATGTGCTTGGAATAGCGGCAAGGTTATTTTTATCTCTGAGAGGTCCTGTTGCATCATGGAACACCACTCAGGGCTACTGTGATACTTATGCCCTTTCTCCCTTCCCACTACTGCAAAATATATACTGAGCAACAGTAGTCTACACTAGTAGCACGCCCTGGATTTCTGGAATGCAAGTGAAGAAAAGGGGCTTTTCCATAGTCTTGCACACCTCCTAATCCAGGGTATACTCTAGTATGGTCAACTCATGGAGGTGTCGGGTAGCACTGGCCTCAGCCACTGGCAGTACTTTCAAAAGCAAGCAGCACTTTGGGTCGTTGAAGCCTCAGGACGATTGCTCAGCGAGCAGGCTTCTTTCAGAGCCTAAAGCCCAAATAAACATGCGCTTTACCTCCCTGGGTTTCTTGTTTCCCAGTTACTTTGCTCCTCTTGACAATGTAGACTGGGTTAGAGCAGCAGTGCAAGGCAGCAAATTCACATGCTGCACGTTCCACTCACCGCTCACATCTGTTGGGGCATGCTTTCTTTCATAGCAGCAGCATTAAATGTCTCCTGGCAGAGGCTCACAAAACTTGCCACCCCTTTGAGCTGCTTCAATAAAAGCCCATGAAATGCTCAGGGCCCAGCAGGAGGCAAACACACTGTGCCTGGGCACAAATGAATGCAGGAAGGAGCAGGCCAAGAGGATCCTGTGTCTCCATGAGATGAGAGTGCACGTGGAAAGAACAATGAGCTGAGGGAGCACGGAGCAAATTCGAGGATGGAGCTTTAAGGTGTCAAGACTTTCTCATTCTGAACTAGATGTTTTTTGTGAGGCAGAAAATTCTCAAGGGCAGTTGGGGAGGTTCCTTGCCCTTGAGACAAGAAGAATCAGAGAAATTACTTCTGCCCTAAGAGTCCTTGCCCCTTGACCTGCAGAGCTGGATCCAGGCAACCGAGTGCAACCACGCAGTGCCTCATGTTGGGGAGGGAGCCCACAAGGTCCATGAATAGAGTAGCCATATCTCCCCTTTACAGGAGGACCCTTATGAAAACTACATGGTGCAGGGCTGCATTGGTTCCAGTGCAGCCCTGCACCATGTATTTTTCATAAGCACCCTCTTTTAAAGGGGAGGTATGGCCACCCTATCCATGAATAAACTTGAAATGGCAACACAAGTGAGAAGCTCTGATGTGAAATAAGGGCCCCCAGAGCCTGAAATGCAAGGAGCGCCCTGGCCTACGGGGGTACTTTAGGAATTCTGAAGGGTGCTGGGGTAGCACATGAGTTAGCTAGAAATAAGAACGTACATGTAAGAGCAGAGGAGCCAAGCCCCTGAAAGGGAGGTTATGTTTATCTGAGCATCAAAAACTAAGATAATGTCTTCCTAATAGCTGAGGCAGTGTATGTTCGACAAATATTTCTATGTTAACCACACCCCACCAACTTTCCCAACATCTGGCACTGTAGATAGGTCTTCTGGAATCAGGAACTTCCTAACTGGCACTGGTCAGTGGCAGCAAGCCAGGTCCCAGGTTGGTGGATTAGGGTGGCAGAGCTGCCACAGCCCCTATAGTCCAGCAGACCCTCCTCTCCTGGCAGACACTGGGAGAACTACCAGGCTGGGACACCACAGCACTTCCGCTGCTCTCCTCCACTGGCTAGGGGCCAGATCCACTCTGGTTGGCTAACCCCAAGCATACCCAGCAGCCAGGAGATGTACAGAGCGTATCATGCATATGGCACCTGGTAGGGTAGGAGCGGTGGACTAGATGACCTCTTTGTATCCCTTTCAGCCATGGAATTCTAAATTAGGAGTGAATGAGGCCCAAAGTAACTTTATGGGCCTGATTCTCCTCTGCACAACTCCAGTTTTAGGCTGATGAAAAACTCCACTGTAAAAGCAGGACACCACAGCAGAACATCAGGCTCTGTAGCTCTCCGCTTTGGTGAAAATCAGCATTTCCCAGTACATTTCATTCGCCTTAGTTCACCAGGTCTCAAGTCACACAGCACAAGTTTTCAGCAAGGGACTCTGCCAAAGATATAAAAAACAACGATGAAAAAGCTATTTTGGGCCTCTTTGCCGATAGTGTGGGGATGCTCACTTTTCTTAGAGTAGAAATACAAGAATATTTTGACTTGAGAAGAAATTTTATTTTGTAGGTTAAATCTCTCCATGGGAGCGTTGGGTAGGAGGAAGAGATGTTCTCCCTCTTTTTATGCCATTTTCTAGAGGTGGGACTCCAGGCAAAATATCTGTTTCAGTTTCTTTCAGTTTTGGTTCCCCCGTGTCTCAGATCTCCTATTGGTATCAGATCTTTTGGTGTCGGTTCTTTTCCCCCCATTGACTTCAATGGGAAAGAGAACCCTCCAAGACACATGGGAACCCACCAAAAAGAACCCCGGGCATCCCACCCCACTCCTGGCCTCGGAGGGGCCACAACATTACCCACAACACCCCCATCTGCTGGGGCCCGGCTTTACCTACACCGAATCCCCAGGACTCCTGTACTTTACTTACTGTTCCTGGGCCGGAGAGTGCGGGTCACAGCCGCCAACTGGGCCTCATCCGCTGCTGACTGCTGTCGGGAGCTGGCTCCGCTGCCAGGCCTTCTCCGCTGTGGGGCAGCAGAAAAGGCCCAGCAGCCTGGCAGCAGAGCCAGCTCCTACCACCAGCAGAGGCAGCCCAGCCACCGGCAGAGGAGCCAGCTCCTCTCTCGGGCAGCCGGGCCTTCTCCTTACAGGTCTGAAGCTTGAAGGCATCACCAGATCTGTGGCGGTGCAGCACACATGCGCAAAGTGACCACCGAGGCCGTTCTCCACATATGCAACCCTAATTCTACATGCACAGAACTGCTGCCCTCTTCCAAAATGGCGCCATTTTGAATTAGGGCTGCACATGTGCAGAATGACCTTTGCGGCCATTTCGCGCCTGCGTGCTGCACTGCTGCCAATCCAACAGCATTTTCAAGCTCTGGACCTGTAAGAAAAAGGAAGAGAAGGCCCGGATGCCCAGCGGAGGAGCTGGCTCCACTGCCAGCGGCCGGGCCTCCTCTGCTGCTGGCAGGAGCTGGCTCCACTGCCTGGCGGCCCAGCTGGTGGCCGTAACTCCCACCCTCCGGACCGGCAACAGTAAGTAAAGTACAGGGGCCCCGGGAGTGAGTAAAACCGGATCCCGGCGAGTGGGGGTGTTAGAGGTAGTGGATCCCCACCCTCCAAAGCCAGAAGTGGGGAGGAGGTTTCCCTCTCTTCCCATTGGGAAGGATTTCCCATTGACTTCAATGGGAACAGAAGATCCAAGAATTGAGAACTGCGACGGGCCCAATTCTCGAATCTCTCTGTTTTAACCAAAAGACACTTTCAGCCTCTTTTGGTTAAAACTGAAACCAAAAGTCCCATCCCTATAATTCTCCATTCAACCCTCTGGCAGTGGTCGTAACCCACAAACCACTTACTCTCCAGAGAAGTCCTGCTCAGGCTTCATCAGGAATACACTAGTGTAAGTGGCTTGCAGGTAGTGGCCAATGAATTTAGAAGATGTGCCATTTAGCATTTAAGGGGACAGCCCTTAAAAATAGCAAGTACAGGATCCCTACAGCAGTCATACAACAAAGGGCAAAGCAACTGTCAGATGCTGATCTCTTTCCAGCACTGCGCTTCCAGGCTGCATCTGAATCACTGACAATCTCTATATTCTGGGTGAACTCACACGTAACTCTTCTAAACGCTGATGTCCGCAGGGCCCCGGAAGCTGTATAATCAGGCCCAGATGCTCCCCGGATTGCTGTTACGTATGAGTTCACCCACTCTCAGTTCCATCCCTGCTTTAAACTCAGGTCAGGCATTTAGATCAGATCTCAATGCCAGACCAGAGTTTAAAGCGGGGATGGAACTGAGAGCAGGCAAACTCACACATAACAGCAATACGGGGATCATCTGGGGCTGATTATACAGCTTCCAGGGCCCTACGAACATCAGCATTTAGAAGAGTTACGTGTGAGTTCACCCAGATCCCCAGAGTTTAGAGACAGTCCAAGCTTCTTTGCTGCCCTGGACAATAAAACCAGTGGTGCCCCCACCCGCAGTGCAAGCCTATGGGATTTGCAATGTGGTGCAGGAGAGTACACCCTTCCATATACTGATCATGCTGTGTGCAGCCTGCACTGCAAGTCCTAGGCTGGAGTTTGCAATGCAGGCATTGGTGTTGGAGAGCAGGAGTTCAGGAGATGACCTTCAGCATGTCCAATGGCTGGGCAGGGTCCTAATTCAACTATCAAACCTCCCTGGCTAGCTTTTGCCATTGAAAAGTTGATATTCCTACTACAACAACACGATAGCATGGTTATTTCCTGTTTGTACTAAAAGAAGTCATCCTCTTGTCTCAGTGAAGCAGGTATGGTGGGGGGGTAACAATGAAAATTTTGACTCCTATACGAGTAGGTGGTACTACTGCTACATGCAGTGTTTCTAAACCAAATTAGTGAGATGAAACAGGATTTCTGAATACACTCTCCTCCATCATTCCCAATCTGCACATCCTGACAGAACCAAGTATTCTTAATTAAATGGCCATTCCAATTCCCAGAGATTCCATGGGAGGAGAGATTCATTTTTATTTCAGAAACTGCCGCATATAAAATCACTAGTGACTCGTCTTTACTAAAGGTCCGGGGCATGATCCACTAACCACTTATTCCACGGTAGCCCTGTTGAAGCCCATAGCTCAGGTAGCAGAGCTTTCTTGGAAAGGAAATATAAAGGTCAGTGGTTCAAGGCTGGCTTACAGAAAGAAGCGTGTGTAGGATCTATTTCACTCTTCTTTAAAAGTTTGCATTTTAAAACTCTACCGAAAGCTCAACCTGTGTTTTAGGAGGTGAAGGGGTGGAGCAATCCTTCTCTCTCTTTGCACTATTATTTCTCATAGTCCAGGGACTCAGTGGGACTACTCCAGAGCAAGTGGTTACTAGTTCATGACCTCGCTTGGTTATATTTGAAATGTGAAGAATTTATAATAGGAGCTGGAACAGATCATCAAAGCAGTTTACAGAAAATCAAGCGCAGCGGAACAGAATAAGCTAGCAGACTAATTCACAGTAGGGATGGGCGAACAGATCGCGGTTCGGGTTCGTCCGTTCAGTTTGGCTGCGTTCGGTTCGTTCATTCGGTTCGTATTTGTTCAGTTCGTTCGTTCGGTTCGTTCGCCGAGTTCGGGTTCGGATGTTCGGTTCATTCGTCCGAACAGGCTGTTCGGTTAGGCCGTTCGGCTGTTCGATTCGGCGGTTCGGCTGTTTGGTTCGTCCGTTTGGAAAGTGTTGTTATGTTTTTTTTGTTGTTTTTTATATGTTTTTTTGGTTTTTTATTGGGTTTTCTTTTGTTCTTTATTGGGTTTTTTGGTTTTTATATGGGGTTTTCTTGTGTTTTTTTAATCTAATATTATATATATCTGTCTACACTAAATCTAACCGCTATTAACTATTCTAAATGCTCTGAAGTAAATGGATTATCTAATAACTACACAGACCTACTCCTACAAACACTAAAACTAAATCACTAACG